>VZTV01032892.1:18172-35647 GCA_013400875.1 Anhinga rufa | reverse complement strand
CCCCCCCCCCTTTTTTTTCTGATCAAGCATCACCAGAGCATAAATGAAGAAGGAACTTAAAGCATTTAATCTTTGGACAGCTTATATAGGAGGCTGTCGAGCCCCCCGAGAAAAAAATACATTAAAACTCTGCAGTGTCGTGTACAGCCACCTTGACTAATTCCAGTGTCCATATGACAGCAGCGTTGCACAGAAACGCTGGCTGGGGCCCTGGAGGAACCACGTAGGCTCCAGCAGCCCAGCGGTTTGTCAGGAATCACGAGCCCTGGTTTTAAGCAAGGAATTACTGTAATCAAAGCAACGAGGGGGAAAACCGGGTTACTTCAAAGGTAGGCTTCAAATACCTCGCTGAAGTTTGCTTACAGTCCCAGTTCTCGCTCTTTCCTTCTCCACCTGAGAAATGAGGCTTGGGGAAGGCTACCGGAGAGGAGGAGGAGGAAAAAAAAAAAAGTTTCATATTTGTCCATGATCCCTTTTCTCAGAAGGGGTTTTCTTGGTCCCGATTCATACTCCAAGCCCCAAGAGATCTGTAATCCCTCCGCTGATGTTCCCCAGCAGCCCCCTCGCTCTTTGTATGGCAGGAGCTGGTCTCTGCTATACCATCGGTCGGACAGACAGGGACTGTGGTGCGGGGACGCGCGATGCACTCCATCTATCGTATTTATTTAACCAGTTCTGCCTTACCTGGGATTCTTCTCAGCACTTTTTGCAGAGGGGAGCAGCAGCGGACGGGGCTGCTTCCATCCCTCACCCTGCAGGAGGGGAACGGCTCTTGCAGGAGGGATTTCTTCAGGTCAGTGAGACCGTCAGGCCTTTTGCTTTTGTGCTCCATTTTAAAAATACATGACATCTTTTTCCATTTGGAAAAACTATTACCCAAACTGATCGCATATTTCCGTGCTATGAAAGATATTTGCGTGGCTCCTTATATTTTGGCCCAATTTGATCTACGTTAAGCCCACAGCAGCACTACTGTATATCTATTCAGTTTTTCCTATGACCACGCAATCCTTGGAACAAAGGGAGAGCAAGCTGCAGCCCGCAGGAAAATCGTTTCAGAGGAGGACTTAGCAGTTCAATCAGCCTCGAAAACGTAAAGCATACAACCAAGTGGAAACTCGGAGCATTACCCTTTTTACTGCTTCCTACTTTGTACACTACGTACCAAGCACGGAGTTTTCCCCCACTCGCCATCCTCCAACAGGCAACCAGAAGTTTGTGTGAACAATATGCTTCTAAAACTATCTGCTGAAGCGAAGAGATTCTCTCAGCACCTCTAAAAAAGAGCTTGCTTTTTGTTGGGTTTAATCTCACTTTGGTCATGGGCTGATATTCCCCGAGGAGCAGGGCAGGAGGCGGAGAGGGGCAAGAGCTGAGCTGGGACTTGGAAGACCCCAGATCTTCTCCCTGCTCACATCATCTTTTGCAAATGCTTTCCAAGCGATTCACGCATCTACCTATGGTATCTGTCTCGCGGACACAAGTTCTTTGACGTTTTACTGTGACAGAAAAAGCTTCACAAAAATGAGTTTCGACGAGAGCTTTGGAAGGAGAGGGGGGTTTATGTGGGAAAGGGCAGTTTGTTCTAAGCAATAATGGGAGAAATGCAAGGCAGGAGGAGAGAAGGAGCCGCAAGGGCTCAGGAGTGAGGCAAATCTATCGTTAACCCAAATCTGGCCCCATTAGAAAAACCGCTAGAAACAAACGAGAAGAAATAAGTGGAGCTTGAGCAACCATCCGCATAAACCTTGACTACAAAGTAAGGACGAAGCACCGCCTTGTTTTGAGCGACAACTTCAAGAAGCAGCAAACGAGACATATGAAAGATTTTCTATATTATGTTCATTTACACTATATTGATGTTTTCCTTCAGTCACCATCACCTCCCTTCTCAGTAGTCCTTCCTTCGGTGTTTTATGCAAGAAGCCTGAAGTCCTGAATAAACTACATGATGGCAAGGCGTTTTTCCAAGTTCCTGGAGCTTCTGAACTTAGAGAAATCCTCTTTAGTACGGATTACTACATCTGAAAAGTCTGTATTAGCCTCTAGGAAGTGCTGTGTACTGGAGAGGTGACAGGGATGAAGTCCAAGCCCAGCCTGACAGTGACCAAAGGCTGCTCAGTCAAATGGGGAGGACGGGCCGAGGTTACCAGATGGGGTCTGTCTACCCAAAGAGGCAGCTGCAACGTATCAAGCCCAGTTAATAAGTCTGCAGCGCTGCCAAGTACAGCAAAACGCAAGTCGTAAGAACAGGCCCGGCAGGTTAAGGGAGTTCATGCAAGGATGTAATTGCTGTGGGAAGTGCACAATGAGGCAGGGTGGCACGAGCACGCTAAATGAGCCTAGGACACTGCTGCCATCTGCACGGAGCAGCGCGCGGGTCGGGCGCCGTTCTGTCTCCCTAGCCGCTTACTCTGTTTTCCCGTGTTTTGCGCTCCCAGAGGTACTGGATTACCAGATATCCAGGGCCGAGGGGATGGTCCCATTTCGAGCCTCGAAGCACACCCCAGCCCTCCTGAGGGCACCCACACCTATGCCCGCCGCGGCTGCGCCCCACTACACGCTCACTGCCATCGTACCAAGAAGTCGAGGTGCTCCGATTGCCTTCCCACAGCAGCCCTGCTCGACAGTGGGTCCCTAATAATCTTCTTGAGGACACTGGAATTAACCTCGTCAGGAGTTTCCCATGTGCTATAACCAGGTGCTCAGCAGCAGTTCAAGCGTTTGTCTCCAAAATGCTATTTGAATACCCTGAGATAAAATATCACCGGCTCCTAGAAAGCCGTTTCTCCATTTAGTAACATCGTCTTGCCAGCTTGGGGGAAATCATGTTGAAGCAATACTTTAGTACCAACACGTGAACAAAAAATAAGCCTTAATACTTCAGTCTTGATGGAACAATGGTAATAAAAAAAGCATTCGAAACAAATCAAAACGCCCTGAAACTGCTTAGATCCTGGTATGCACTTAATCACGTGCCTGCACTTAGGCATATTTTTAAGGCTTTAACTGAATGAAGGCTTAAGTCTTTGTGCAAGTATCTCTAGTCTGAGATACTCCAGCCTGTATTTCAAACATATTTGCCAAAGGAAATTGCCTGTGCGCATCCCTGCATATCCTTCCGTTCAGGCGCCTCAAATAACTCTATAATCATTAACGAGAAGAATGCCAAAACCACCAAGGGTAGGAAACTTTCATCAGCTTCCTTTCCCAAAGAGTGAAATTAAGACACAAAGTCAAAGGCTAACATTTAACAAGTCCCTACTTTCAAGAGGTTTGTGCTAGGGGATTGTCACGTCAGATAATCAAAACCGAACTCTGGGGATATGCTAAAAGTCCCAAAATACCGACAGATGCCCATTAACTTGTGTGAAAGTTCTGATCGTAAAGACACACACAAGTTCCATCATGTCTCGATATCCTCTGGAAAAAGGGATGACAATAAGCAAGTGAGGAACAATCCGTCACAAACGACAGATCTGAGCAGGTTCGGGGTTTTTTTACCCTTCACAGTAGGTCTGTCTTCAAGGACTTCCCTGGTTTGACAGCCGAACGCAAAAAGGCAGGCAGACTGCTGAAGATCTTTCATTTGCACAGAGCTGTACTTTCAAATGAGCGTATGCAGGCCTCGACTTGAAGGCCAGGGCTTTCCAATAAACCAAACAAATCACATTTTACTTGGTATCTGAA
Source organism: Anhinga rufa (assembly GCA_013400875.1). Classification (NCBI taxonomy): domain Eukaryota; kingdom Metazoa; phylum Chordata; class Aves; order Suliformes; family Anhingidae; genus Anhinga; species Anhinga rufa. The sequence goes on along the minus strand of VZTV01032892.1, from coordinate 31,957 downwards.
GTCAAAGGTTGTAAAGATTCATCATACTGGATCTGACCCTTTCATTGAAAACAAGTAAGGTTAATGCTCTATTAAGACAACATTCACACTTGGCCTTGCATATATGTCAATATAATCCAGATCAAACAAGGCGGCACACATCCACAAAAACATAGTCCAAGGCGTGCGTACAATCTGAAGGCATCCCATTCCAACAACTGTTTGGGGTTTGCTGCAAAAGGAAGAAAGCCAGCTGAGAAACTGAAGCCATTTTCTCTATGACAAACGGTAGAGACTGATTTCAAACTTCTGCTTTGTTATTTCTAAATGCCAAGTTTCCTGTGCTCTGCTTATTTACAGTCTGAAGCTTTTGTAATGGTTTTTTGAGGCTGCTCGTTTTCTGCACCTCCCACAGCAGATACCTCATTGCACCAGGCACAAGCATCCGGTGAAACTGCCACCTGCCGAATCTGCTTTGAACTTAGCTCCACCTCCTTGAGCATCTTGTAGTGATTCCCCCACTTTTCTAAACCACGCGCTTCTCCAGATGCGTACCAATACTTTCTCAGCAACAAATTGCAAGGTCAGATAAACTTTAGGAACTTTTGAATAGTTAAGCCATAAACCTTCTGTAACGCCTTAGATTAAACATTTCATTTAGCGCAGACACACAAAACACATTCCCACGGTGACCCAGAAGAGAAGACACCGTTACCACTATCTGCCATGCTAAATCGAATATATTCAATAAAGTTCTCCGTGACTGTTCATATGATCTCACCTTCACATGGAGGACAAAAGGGAGGACGCTACTCAGATGTAAATCGGGAAGGGGCTGGGAGCTCACGCAGGAAGGCTTGCCATACCCTTTAAAAATACTTACTCCCCCTAGTAAGTCTGAGCCTAACGAGATGGACAGCAGAAAAATACTGAGGTGAGATGTCACTGTGCAGGCACCTAAAGGAAGGAAAAGCAGGAAGGACGCAGAATGAGACCCAGGAACAGCAGAATTTAAGGACGACAAATACGTGAGGGGAGCACACGTACCCCGCGAGCACTGTCTGGGCAAGCGGAGCCTTCTGCCTGGCTTCGCCGTGTGGTGCAATTGTACGTCCTTCAGTTGTTACAACAGAGCCTGCCTCTGAACATTTACCAAAGCCAAATAAAGAAAAGGCAAGGGATCAAGCCGTGGACTGAACCCTAGGCTGCTGTCTGTCAAACTGCAGTTTTACCATCGGCAGACCAAAGTTATTAGGAGCTTTTCTCCTTCTACCCTTTTCTGGTAACAGAGATCATAAGCTTCAATTCCTCAAGCCCAGAGCGCCCAGGGATGCTGCTCCCTTCAGCTGACGCGTCTCAGCCTGACACTAGGATAAACTTCTAGAAAAAGGATCGGGCCCTTCATCAGCGCTCTTCCCTTCCCAGCGCTGATCGGCATTTCTGCGTTACGGCAGCACCACCGGACCGCAGAAGACTGCCGCTGCAGAGCGAGCGTTTGTAGCAGGAACACAGGGAGCAGCTAAAAGCAGCAGTGACTGTAGCGGGTAGCAGCGACCCGTCGCCAGACGGCTAAGTTCTGCGAACGACACAATCCCCCCGAAGTGAGACAACGGGGGACTTCTCCACGGGCTAGCGGATCTCCAGTAGGACGGGTTTGCTTGATGACTCTAACTCAGTTGCAAGTTTTGCTGCCACTCTGGCAAGTATTTGATAAACTCTATAAATGCTGAGACCGTAAATATTGCTATTTTGACCACGACAGCAGCAGAACTATACAACGGAAACCCGCGGAAGCGCCAGCTTTCTGAAGCACAATAATAAAAACAACAGGCAGCTTCTACAACGCTAATTAAGAGTTCTTTTGCTAAGACAAGTGCGTGCACATGCGTGCCATTTTTTTTAAATAAACAGGGTTATTTTCAAGGGATACTAAGCAGATGTGAAGATAGGAATTTGCAAAACTGATGGCATGCAGATGACACTGCAAAAGTAGATATGCGAACTATTTCAAAACAAAAGCGTTCAAATATTCTGGGGTTTTTTAATCTAAGTTTAGATTCAGACAGGGACCATGGGCAAAATCTTGCTTTACTAGCACAAATGCCAGTTGTTCCATATATCTACAGTCAAGCAACCAACATTTAGCACCCTTATGTTCCTAATAAGCACACGTCTAGTGCCGAGAGCAAACACTAAACAATATGAAATTCAGCAATACCTACCAAGTACACGTTAGCACAACACACAGTTTTGCCCCACGATCAGCAGGCGTCTTACGAGTCACGATTAAAAATCTCCTTATGCCCAAAGTAAAACCTGTGAGGTCTTTCGCTAACTTGTGGCAAGCCAAGGGTCCTTTTCTGTTACTTAGGATATTAAACTTCATTTGTAAGCTACACATGGAGTGAATTGCCACCACAGTGATCCCCTTTACTTTCTCCCAAAAGGTAAGAACCTAGCAGGCTACACTGGAGAGTGTCTAAATTCCTCTGAAGTTGAAAATAAATCTTCCCAATAGACACATGGCTCTAGAATTTCTCACTCTTGTTCCAGTTTCTGTTAAGCCATATTATCTCACTCCTCACATCTTTAGGATACACTGAGGATCAAATATTCTAGCTTGGTTGAGAGACGCGTAGTACAGCAACAGGGGAGGCAGAAATGCTAACTTCAAGGTACTTCTGCTAACCTTGGAGCTGGCGGGAGGAAAAACAAAATTAAACCTGAAATCCCATCAATCTTCAGGATTCTTTATTTATTTCACACGCACTTGCTCAGAGCTCCGAAAGACACTGTCAACAGCTAGGTGAGGCAAGCAATCAAAAGTCCTCAAAAAGATGGTTTTCAGCGTGTGAGCCGTTCTCACAGTCGTTGCCCGAAACAGGGAGCAGTAACGCCACTGCAGCAGCTCTCCACCAGCCAGGGCGTCCCCCGGCAGCAAAGTAAAATGCAGCGCAGCAGCCAGAGCAGCAGCTAAGGTCGGGTCCTGGCAAGACGGGTGCCAAAGCAGCACGGGCAGGGAACAGAGTCGCAACAGCTTCATACCACATCTGTGCTCCAACCTTGGTTCCTGACCCTGCCACATGGTGGGCGGTTCGGGGGCTTGGAGAAGCCCCTCGAAGACTGCATGAGGCAGCTTGGGTTGAGAGGAACAAAGACAATGGCGATTCACAAGCATTTACCCACTCTCCTCAGCCAGAAAGCACATGTTCTCCTAGCCCAGTCCCTAAACCCATGGAAAGCGCATGGGTGCTATGGGAAAAGCATGGCAATAAGCTTTAAGAACCAAGAAATCTCCTGTTCTTTACTTAGGACCCCCACCCCCCCCTTTGGTATCTGCCATCTTCTCATACATGTGGAGGTTTGTGAAGACAGCAGCTACTTCATTTCAGTTAACTGAAAACACAACACGAGCAGCTTGTCAGCCACATGGCCATCTCTGCCGAAGCTGCTGTACTCCTTAATCTAATTCCATTTAACCCAATTTATTGTCTTAAAGTGCCGTCTCACTTAACACAAGAACTTCATTCAGGATTACTGCTTGAATACAGCTCTCAGCCCGAGAGCTCTCATTGCAAGAGTGAGAACATACATCTGAAGCTATACCGATCCAGGCAGATGTCTGCACGGCCTTTGTAAACACAGCACACTGCCAACAGTTTCTCCTAAAAAACCCCCAAACCCAAACAAAACACACCTAACTGACATTAGTTGAGCACCTCAGATGTAAAGGCCACCAGTATTTCCTTCACGGAGGCTTGGTTGTGCATAACCCTAAGCTCTGAATCGGGAGTTTGAGACATTTATGCAATTACTCATACAGCGACTGAGGCACGCTGCAGAGGCGGGGAGGTTTGCTAGCCCGTACTTATCGCAAAATGAAATCAAATCATTAACACGTGGCATGTGACGGGAAGAGGGAAACCTATTTCCAAAAAGGGATACTTGTTGCAGCCTTGTTCATATGATTCCTCTCCTGAATAGCAGCAGAGTAACCACTACATTAATCTTCCTGGACGTTGCAGTCGTGCTCCACCACTGCTCCTGCTACTTAAAAGAGTACAAGGTAAGTATTGTTAGCTTTCTTTACCGCATGATTGAATTAATGAATGGTATGTGTGCTCAATATATGCCCAGCCTTTCAATATGGGATTTGTGTACCAAGCCAGTCGTTGCATCTGCTGCAGCCACAATGAAATACCACGCGTTTTCAACTAACACCACAATCAGGCCAGCGCGGTTCCGAGAGCAAACCGTTTATAGATGTGAACCACTCAATTCTCATATGGTACCTTCTGGTGAAACAAAACAAAACAAAACTGCATGTAAGAAAACAAAAAGCATGCTTATTTTATAAATAAACCCTCTAACACTTGAATCTGTTGCTATTCTTGGACTACAGGGCAGCCCTCAATTTTGCTGCCCAAGAAGTACACAGCGACGATTTGGACGCCAAATCCTACATTCACTCACCAAAACGTCGTCTTTTAAGTCTTAAAATTACTTCGTTATTAATTTTCCCCTTTGTAACACCTCATGAAAGTAAAAAGGAAACCCAACAAGACGTAGGTCTGATTTCTTTCTCTCTCACACCAGTGAGAGTAAGGACTCTGCTCATCAAACTCAAAGGAAGTATCCCAGAATAAAGCAGTGGGACTGTATACATCAATACGTACTGAGGTATTTTCTAAGGGGTTTAAGAAATGAAGTTCTTTAAACGATGTCATTAGCAACGTGTAGTTAAAAGCAACGAAAGCTGTGTACACAGTGCTAAAACACCAGACGTTAATGCCATTAAATAAGCCTTACCAGACCGTCACAATTGCTAATAGCCACAGAAGCTCCGGGGATGTCAGTTATGTCTCCCACATAGGCGCAGTTGGTCCACAGGGGCTCTCTCTTCCATAATCTCTCCGTAGCAGTTCTAGTCTGACTCGTGTTACCATCATCGTTTCCAGTTTCCACAGAGTCTTCGTACCACTCCACTACGGCCTCGGGAGCCACTAAACGACTGTTGGGTTTCAGCCGGAGATGGAATTCCCTTCCAAACGCGGTGACATTAAAATACAGCTGTTTGGGGCTTTGGGATACCTCCCGCGTTGATCTTCTTTGGTGACTCGCAGAGAGGATATTGGAGATGTAGCTTCCGTCTGCGTTGGTACTAATTGGAATCACTAACCCATACGGTCTCGGTCTGCTTTTTCGTAATTCTGCCAAGAGAAATACCCAAAACCAAACTAAAATTAGAACAAGAGCATGGAACGAGCCTGAAGACTGAAGACCAGATGTGCAGCTACAGAAGTGCACGTCACCAGAACAAACGGTAAGTGCAAGGACGCATCAGGCCGCTGCCTTGACTGTTAGGGGCTACGCTCACTCAGAGAGCGCGCCAGCTGCAGCTCGTTTACTGTACAACACACCGCAACCACTGCGTGTTCAGGCTGAAACCTCAAATGCTGTGTGGGTGGGACCCCTCTGCCTCACATCTCCCCTTCCAAAATTCCCAATTTAGGATTCCTGTTAGAGCTGCTCTAAATCACTCCACCGACAAGTTCAGCCGAAGAACGATGAAAACCTGTGGAGTTTCTAAAAGGACGGGGGAGAGTACCACTTACCACACCAATGGGCATTAAATTAGCTGCTAGGCAGCTAGTCTGGATATAAGCACACCGACCTAACGTAGGCCGACGTAAGGTACATCTCGCTGCTCTCTTTAGCTGGAACACTCAGGCTTATAAATCTTCATTTGGATACCCTGCGGCAAAGCCTTTAATACTCTTAACGCTCTCAATTGTTATTATAAAAATGTTTTGTACTACTTTTACACAGACAAGGACAGGACGTGTAAGAAAGAGGAAGAAAAGCGTTTGACGCACCATGTTAAGCAGGGTACGACAAACCGGGGATAAAGGCCGTTTCAACTTCAGGAAAGCATATGGATCACGCCAAGGTGGACAAACACAAGAAGCTGTGCCCAGTTATGCACCTCAAGTAAGCACACACCACAGACGCTGGGATACGCATTAAGCGCATGCAAAATACCCTCCACATGCCAAAATTTTCAAGAAGCAGGTCTTTCATGACTGTATATTCCTAAAACTTACAGAGGAAACCCTCAAATATTCATTTACATTTATCTGGGGAGTTTCCTTGGGTTTAGGTTTGCTTAATAGCCACAGAAGAGGCAGCGACCCTTTTGAATTCTCTTGTAAGAAATGCCATGCAACTCCTTCGTATACCTTAAACAGAATTGCTTGCTCCTGCGTCAAGACCTCCGTTAAGATTTTGAAAATGAAGTGCCATGCCTGGTTATAACTGCAACGTGCACACGTATTTCTGCAGTCTTACAAAGCTGAAATAGGGCAAGGAATCCAGTGGGTATCACGTACCGCTGATAAATTAATCGATGCCAGCAGTGGTATAAACAGTAACTTCTCCCTCTACAGATCTGCTCTAACAAATCCCCTTACCCAGCAACTCGCTACTGCCTTTCCTCTTTGCTTTGAGTAACAGAGCTCAAAACCAACAAGGATTATCATCATCAAAAACCAAAACAAAACAAAACCCCCAAAACAACAGAGAACTTTACAAACACATACCTAAATCCTGCACTGTACCACAACACATAGCAGCTATAAAAACAGCAAAGGGGCACTAGAGAAATCCTTGGGTAATGCTCTAGAAGCTCAATGGCACGACCCTTAGCTAAGGCAATGAGTCCTAAACACAAGGCGTGCTTCCAAGGAGAAGTCACTGCTGTAGCACCTCTGAAGGGTGTCAGAGCACCCCCGGATACCTGACCCGAGTGGCCCGGCAAGGCTGCGGGCAACCAGTTACTAGCAGAAGTTATCCCAAGGCTGACCTGCTTTAGCAGAGGCACTGGCCAAGCAAGAAAAGCCATGGTAGAAAAAAGGTAAGAGCAACGAAAGCCCCATTTGCCTATCATTTTGTTTGTGGTTCCCACCCCAAAAAAAGCCTCTTTCTGTGTAGTCCCTTACCCGTACCCTGAAAATAGCATCATCAGCCAAAGAGAGCAATTTTTTTCCCTCTCCGCTCTCTGCTATTCTTAGGCACTGGTGGGAAAAGGAAGAGAATCTTCTCTTTTCCTCAGAGAAAGGTCTTCTCCCGTTATCGCTTAGCACATTTGCAGCCCCGCATCAGGACACACACGTGTTTCCTGTTGCCTTAAAGTAATTTCACACCGCTGTAAAGCAAGTCCATCAAATGAGTTTATCTTTTCTGTGAGACCTTTGTAATCTGGAAGTCATCAGGACATTCGGCGTCCGATCTTCATCCTGTAAAGGCGAAGGAGAGACACTCCCGGGCCAGGTCAAGCTGTGGGCCAAACTGCTGCTAAGGACTGGACCGAAGCCTAAGTCTTAATGCCTGTGTGTTAGACTGCGTGAGAGTTAAAAAGACGCTTAGTGCAGAAATAATTATTCCCCGGCTTTTCTCTTCCCGAGAGAACCGGCTAAAGCCTTATTAGAGTGATTATTACTGATACTTTTCATTTAAAAAACTCCATGACTGGATAGCTCGGATGCTACCGCTAAGTGCCACTGAGAATTCCGCAAATAAATATACTTAGTTAAATGAGCTAAATTTTACCCGCTCCCAGTGTGAATCACACTTGAGCTGAGAATTAATAGAGAAAAAGCTCAGTAGCTAGTTCCTCTCTCCTGGTAGCAGTGGCTGCTTATTCTAAGAGACTCTCACATTCGACGAATAACTTCAGCAGGAAAATGTTCCTAATGGCTCCATGTAACTGCATGGCACTAGGAGGCATGGACTAGGAGAGTAGGACGCACACGGACATGTAAATTCTTGCACTATAAATATCTTTACGTAATGCCTGGGATATAGGATTTGGGCAAGTGAAGAGTTCCTTATCATTTTGAAGTCCATCGGTCTGAGAAGGTACTCCACGTCCCACAGCTAGCAGTCACAGTCTGCTTTTCAGCAGCAGCCAACTCAACCTGTTTTGCCGTACACCTACAAGATCAGGTTCTAAAACTGGTATCCTAATTAGGACACGATCCTTAGGATAATTCCCATCTAAAACACTGGGAATTCTCAGTCAGGATTGCTGATCTCTCTCCTCAGAGAAGGGACCAAATTAAAACTCAAACCTCATTTTTACTAATTAGACACCAGGCCATGCACAAGAGCCAGAGCTGCTGGGTTGTACATCCTAACTGGGTCAGAGTAAAGATCTAGACGCTCCCGCTCCCCGCACTTCAGCGATGGGATTTCATTCACAGGCTGACGTTCCTCCTTTTACCTCGCCCACATTCTTCGTGGCCTTTTTCTTTTAAATGTTCAGTGCCAGAGACCGCAGTCTGGTGATCGAATTCTGCGTTCACCGCACCACTGAGGAATTGCTCTGCACATCTTGCAGCAGTATTCCCAGACTCCTACTTGCAAGGGCAAAAAAAAAAAAAGTTATTTTGCTAATAACAAGAACAGCCAGCTAGCCACAAGAAGGTAGGAACAAAGGGTGGAAAATAAGAACTGTCAAGTTTTTGAGTCAGCAAAAGCCTTTTCCAGAGTCCCTAAATGCTGAGCTAGAAGAGGAAATGCCTTTTGTTCAAAGGCAATTAAAATTAAATGTGACATGACCGAACACTGAAGACATCTAAACTCCTCCACTGACTTATATTACCCTTTTTCCATAGGCCGTACGGTCTTAGGAAATGCTATTCCAGCTGTAGATATTCTCTTTCCGCTGCTAAAATTTCAGCGCTGATCTGTTCTGCTAATTGAAAGCTTACAGTAACGATCAGAAAAGAAACACAGAGCAATAGAAAAAGCACTTAGCTTCAAATTGTCTTTTTTTTTTTTTTTTTTTTTTAATCTGGCTTTAAACTGCTGCTCCAGTTGCACAACGTTTAAGTTGAAAGGAAGCACTTAAAGAACATCGCATTCTTTCATTGTGTGCCAAAACACAATTAGCTGGAGAATGCCTCTGAAGAGGGCTCTCCGGACAGTTTTCCCCTCGAACACACAAGCAACTGAAGAATTCACACCACTGGCTCACAGCAGTTGTCTTTGCACTGTGCAACAACTGCGCACATTGGAGGTCCGAAAGCCCTAAACTTTTTCATCACCTGCATTTGGAAGACCATTATTTTTTTTTTAGGCATAAGAGTCTGTGAAATACATCAAAAATTCTTCATGTAGTTGTCCGCAGTAGAATTCCAACTGAATAAACATCCACTCAAGAAAGATGATTTCAAAAGCACGGTTGAAACTGAAGTCAGTGGAAAAGGAGGGATTTCTGAAAGTTCAGACAAAGTGTTTCTATAGTTTTAGAAAAAATTTTAATATTTATATATTTATTAGAAGTAAAGTATGCCTAATCCAAGCTACCCAAGTTTGAAGACATTGCTACTTTTTCTTCTTTAAAAAAAATACTTAACCCTCACGCAGCGTTCATTATTCTGATTATTTTTTTGCTCACACGTAAATAAATTTTGATAACGAGACCCTTCTTTTTCCAAGCTTCTGCGTTGCAGCCGAAGGACCAACTTTTGCGAGCAAATTCATTTTCTGATCACAGGAGCTCCTCCGCCGACCACCGTGACGGGTGAAGGCATGTCCACGGCGCGAAGGCGCTGGCAGCAGCGTTTCTTCCGAGCCACGGCAATGAGATGTAGGTTAATCGCTGCGCGCGGTAACCACACCTGCCTCTCTGTGCGTCTGGTAAATATTTCAGTTAGGAAGAGTGACGCGGAAACCTATCTAAGTTATACCAAAAGCACACCTGCTCTGGCTGGGTACTGTGCAAGGTGGCAAGCGGGCGGGAAGGCCTGACAACACCCCCTCCAAGTCGCCCCACGCTGACACGGGGGGATGACCAGTGAGCGACCGTCAGCCTCCAGAGCTCCCGTACTGCTCCTGGAGGGGGTACCCGCCCGTGGCTTGCGGGGTCAGGAAGCTCAGCTCCCTCGGCAGAAGGACGGGATCTAACGCAACACCTCCAGAGCATCTTCTGAACGGACTGCGCGGGCTATGGTACGGTCAGGTTGCTGGATGGCAGCCATCCAGCTTTGCAGAGGAAGTACCGGGCAACAAAGGACAGCGTTTCAATAAAAAGACTGTCCCGTGTTCTGAGAGATTACCCTTCCGCCCCACAGACAGCCACAACGGGATGGGCACAGAGCTGTCCCAGTCGCTCAGCAAAGTGCTGCTAGGTAACGGGAGAAGATGGTGCAGTGCCAAACAGATGGCCCTAGCAGGGCTTCTGTCATCACTGATTTCTGCCTTCATCGCCGGCTGGGGGCTTCCAGAAACGAGGAAGTTTTGGTCCCTCTCAACAGCCTGGATCACTTCAGAACTACCGGTCGCTCCATATTTGGCTGCCTTTAGGTGGCAGAAATGCCCAGAGAGAAAGCCAAGAGAGAGAAGGGAGATGGATTTCTTGAGAACTCCCACGCAGCTGTGCGCCTGAGCAGGGACGGGCGACGCGGTGCACTTCAGCGCGAGACACTGCCGGGTGGATGAATAAAAGCAAGGGCCGGCAAGAAGAGAGGCTCCCGCGGTGTGCCTCTCCCCAGTGTCCTCGCTCCTCTGCCGCGCTGTCAGGGACAGGGGCACAGACCGCTCAAGGCATTCTTTCTGCGGTACTTTCGCAGCCTCTGCTGAGCCGCAGGTGAACGTGTCTCATCCCGGCTGTGGGGCAGCCTGGCACTGCCGTTTTGCAGCTCAGACACGCGAGTTTTCTTCCAGAAGGAGGACGGAGCAGCGATGGAGCTCTGCTGCGTGGGAGGCTGAGGCAGGAGAAGGGACGGTGGAGCTCCACCCCGAGCGCCAGCGCCTTCAGGCTTGCTATGTCATGAGTGACAACGCTACGATTTCCTCCTGACGCTTTCCAGGCGTTCGCAGTACCTTACGCGTTACGGCAGTTAGTTAAGCTCGGGTAGCTCCCCATCTCTAGAATACATTCTGTACTGATATTTAAAACAAATAAAATCCTAGATGCTTTAATTTGTCCTAAGTGACTTTCCAGGCGATGAGAAAAGATTAGCTGCTGACAGCAGCCAGCCCTGGGCCAAATCAAAATATACAACACCGATGCAAAGCGACGCTTAATAGGGACTTACAAGTTGGACGGCCCGTTTGGAGGCAGTCCTAACGCAGGTTTTACTGTCGTCATTAAAACCCTACGCTGAGTAAGCCATGCTTTTTGAAGCAGGATTTACAGGATCAAATGTTACTTTAAATATTAACAGTTTAAAAACAGAAAGCATAGAACAAATACTGATGACTGGAAGTGTTAACTAGCTATTTATGCTTTGAAAACACAGATATTTCCCTCAACAGAACACCATCGGTCCCTGAAAGCCAGAGCTACTCACAGACAATCTGGTCTCGGGAAGCCATCAGACTCTCAGTCCTGCTAGCCCGAACCAAAAAGCGCCGGGATGCCGTGCGGCTGCGCCGAGGAGACACAGAGGGGCCAGCAGCTCCCTCTCGCTGGGCACCAGCCACCACCGCGTCCCATCCCGCGGGGGGCCTGCACTGCCCAGCCGCTCAGCGGGACACTGGGGACCGCGGACCCACGGGTCCGTGACGGGGCAGACCCGCCAGCCCACGTCCTCTTCGTCCCCCACCTGCCCCTTCCCAGGGAGAGGAGGGCGAGATCGCATCAGCTGCCAAAGCTGCCATGGTGCCGGGAGAGGCAGGCGGAGAGCCGGTCCCCCACCGCGCACGCAGACCTGGCGCCGGGGGCTTTGCCTGGGCTGCCCGATTCACCCTCTGCCACGCAGCATCACCTCTCTCCTGCGCGCCTCAGGCGCTCCTGACTACAGCAACGCTGGGGCCGTGAAGGGAAGGAAAAAGTTAAAGGAAAAGAAGGTATTTTCCAGGTTAAGGAGTTTTGCCTGTGTAACGTAAAAGACGCATTCCTGTACAGCTTATGGTTTCTGAAATTCAAATACAATCCATCTCTCCTGGAAATTACTAGAAATGAAGCCCTGGATCAGCATACCGCTGGGAAAGAAGCCCCTTTGCCCGTTCGGTTTAAACGTACCTAACTGTCTCAATTCTCGCTATTCACTGATCACAGCGGAAATCAACCTGAGCCCAGAAGAATGCAGCGCCGCAACCGAAACTGAGGCGAGACCACCGAAATTTAGAGAAACACTTCAAATTCTTTCCTGAACAAAACCTCCGATCAAAACCCGGACCAACACCTCAAACCTGGAGGTCTGACGGCAAGGGGAAACAGCCTGTTCCCACCGCGACCGCCCCTCTCAGCGAAGAGCTCCCGAGCACCCGCCAGCACGCAGCCACTCGCGCCCGACAGCAAGCCGCCGGAAGGCTCGTTCCGCCCCGGGTTAAGCTCAGGAGCACGAGGGACATGCCACGGCCCTGCACTAACACCCTGGGAGAGAGAACGCCGCCTTCCGTGCCTTTCCCCAACCTCTTCCATCCTGCAGAGCGCTCAGTTATCCCTTCGTTTCAATGAACACGGACCTCCTGAACCTAAACTGCGTGCGCATGCTCCCAACTACGTGAAGCCTCCTGTCTTTAGAAAAGGGTCCAGTGAAGCTTAAGCTTCAAAGCGGAGTACCCCGTGGGCACTACCGAGTCCCCTTCACCTCATCGCCCTCGTTCATCCGGCGCCGTGCTTTCTTACGGCACGACGGCCGACAGCCCTCGTTAGGCACGCGGCAAGCACGCTCTGCCATCGGCGGAATACGAAGAGGCCTCGGCATCAGACAATTTTTTTCCCAGCTAAAAGAAAAGGTTGACCGCTTCCCACGCAGAAGAGAAACGGCACAAAGACACGGTCTGCTCTAGCCAAACGGAGTAGGCACTTCCTCCTGGATTCAGAAATCTGACCCAGGGCTCGTCTGCCGTCGCATTCTGAGGGCTAATTTAAGCACGCTGCGATTTTTAACTTTTGGGGGTTTGCATTTAAGACGGGAAACCCAGGCGCATCAGGATGCAAAACCGCACAACGAGAAGACGTGCAAATTCAAGTCACGCCGCAGCGCCGAGAGACTACGAAGGCTCTGGGGTGGGAGCGCTGCGGGGGTACACGAGGGAACGCCTGCCTGCATACGGAGCAGCTTTCTGGGAAACAAGCGAGCTCGTTGAGCGTACTTCTTTGATAGCGGCAACGAGAGTTAAAAAGACTTACCTATTTGGATGTGCTGCTCTTTGCCAGCCTGCAGGAGAGAGAAGAAACAGATGCACAAAGTCGTTAGTGTCATTGCCGTGCAACGCGTGACGGCAGAGCGCTTCTACAAGGCTGAAAAATTACTTGGTGTGCATTGCTCCGTTTTTTTACGTTTCTGCTGCTGGTTGCTCCGTTTTTTTACGTTTCTGCTGCTGGTTTCTGGGGCAGGCACTCTCCCTTCACCGAATAAACAGCTGTTCCCACCCACCGAGCTTCCACCAGCGGCCGGAGCACATTTAACGCAAGCAGAGCTGCTAAGAGACACCGATTCTGAATGACCCGTTCTACGCATCGTGACGCCGTGCCAACAAGTAAGTTCGGGGGCCAAAGCAAGGCCTTAACGGCCGTGAGGGCAAGGGGCTCAGAGCAGTCGGGGCGTAAGGAGGCCATCCTTCCTCTCCGTGCCGGAGAGCGGGAGGCGCAGCCGGAGCTGCCCAGCGACGGCGGCAGCGCTCTGATGCCAGCCGGGCCGGGTGCCAGGGCTCGGGGAGAGGGGGGCGAAGCTCCCGGGCACCCCGTGGGCCCGGCTCGGGATGGAGCGGAGCGGAGCGGAGCGGGGCGGAGGAAGGGAGGCCAGGCGCCCGGGAGCGGCACCAGCCGGGGGGAAGCGCTCGGCAGCC
>VZTV01032892.1:302-17429 GCA_013400875.1 Anhinga rufa | reverse complement strand
GCCCCCGCCGCGCCCGCCCGGCCCGGGAACCCCGACGGCGCCCGCCCGGCGCCGGGAGAGCGCCCGCGGCCCGGAGCAACGGCCCAGGCTGCCCAGAGAGACTGCGGGGTCCCCTTCCCCGGAGCCATTCGCGCCGGGACGCGGTCCTGTGCCCCCTGCTCTGGGGGTGCTGCTCACATAGGGGGGTAGGACAGTCACACCCCGCGTGGACGCGGTCCTGTGCCCCTGCTCTGGGGGTGCTGCTCACGCAGGGGCTGGACGAGGGCAGCTCCGGAGGGCCCTGCCAGCCCCCGCCGCTCTGGGATTCTGGGGATTCTCCCCACTAAACACCCAGTGCTCCCCGCCTCGTCGCCCACGTGCCCAAACACGGCTTTGCTTTAATCCACAGGCTACCAACGTTCCCAACCCTTCTGCCTTCGCAGACCTGAGAAGAGCTGCCTGGCAGGTGACGACAACGACAGCCCCCGCTTCCCCCGTCTCCTGCCAACCCAAGGCAGCACCGGGGAAAGCTGCGGGGGCCTCGAGACTCACGCCGGGCCAGAGCCCCGTGGCAAAGCTGGTTCTCTTCCCCCCAGCTGGGGGATCGGCACGCAACCAGATCTCCGCTGCGCGGCAGGCAACGTTGCCCGGCCTGGGGAGAAACCAAAATCCACTCACGCAGGGCCTTCCACAGAGAAGAATCTTCAAGACCATGCTCTGTACGTTCTTGGTCCCTCATATTTGCCTAGAAAACCTTAGGGAGTTGAGGCAGTGTGACAACAAGTCGGTAACAGATACCACCAGGGGTATCCCCAAGGGGGAAACAAGCTTTACAGACACTTTTTAGGAGCCAGAGAGAAAACACTCCATCCTTGGAACACTCCATCCTTGGAACACTTCAGCATCACTCCAAGTGAGGGTTGAATTTTGTCAGGGCCGGGATTATCTAGCCTTACGAGAGATGGTTAATACGGGAGCGTCTGGATCCCCATTTAAAATCATCCCGTTCTGGCGTATCTTTTGTGTCACCACTCATGGGATACGTCACGACCAACCCAAATGAGCTCCCACCTAGCACAAACAAGAGGATCGTTGCTACTCCAAGGGTTTCAGAATAAACGTGTGGAAGCCTCACTATAATAATCTTTGAAGCGGAACTGCCTGCCAGAAACCATCGTATCTACACGAAAAAGGAAATGATGGTTCTGCTAAACCCGAGTCGCCTCATAGCGACATTTAAGGGAATGAGACTTCCAGCCTTGACTGTCAGGAGATACCTGGAATATTTAAACCATACCAGCCTGTGGAGCAGCCCTGCTGTTTCAGAGAACACAGGTCCTGAACTGCATTATGTTTGCTCACAAAGCAAAAAAATAAGAGGTTTTTTTTTCTGAGAAAGTGGGAATGCCTGGATATGTATGCATTGTTACGAGTGTAAGACCACTTCCGTACGTCAATACACGAAGTGGGCTGTTACTCTGGGCACGCTCTAAGAGCGGGCAGTTGCGTGCTGCACAAGAGCCGGAGGGCCCTGCCAGCAGAGGCAGAAAGGCTGAGGCCCTGTAAAACTGCTGGCTACATAATTCCACATTGCGAGGTAGGCTGTGGGCAGTAAGTCTGCAAAGCCACGGAGTCAGAACTGGCAGTTCAGAACTGGCAAACTCGGGATGCCAGCCCAAGCTTGCTTTCGCCTGCGCGTTAAGCCAGACGCCGACCGGCGTTACGTGACAACACGCTGCTTCTCCCACAGGGCTTTTCCCTCACCCAGAGCACAAACCTGGCACCGTTCCCAACACGCAGCTATTCCACATTTTATTTCCCTCCCTGAAGTTCATTAGGTGACCTCAGACCTTATTTACTACACATCACTCAAGTCCTGAAAGCAACATTGATTTCCTTGTGGGGTTTTCCGTAATACGACATACCTGAGTGCTTCGCCAACCATCCATTTTCTGCGGTGAAATGATGGACCAGCTCAATCTCTGGTGCTTCGTGCAGGCTTATTATAGGTGCAATTCATGACTTGATCTCATCTCCTTCCATTTTATCTAGCAAAGTTCCAAGCCAGGCTCCTTCTGATTCCACTCCGTAATATTGCAAATGTACAGGGTGAGGCTCCCCGCGACGGGGAATACACAGCAGGAGCTCGTTTAAGCAATTCAGTCCACATCTCGCGGGAAGTCGGCGGAAAAAGCCATTCTGAAGACCCCCTGTCATCCAGGCGCTGCGTGGCGCACTGCTGAACACAACTTTGAAGGGAGTACCGAAGTCTAGAAAGCCGAGACACAAGAGCCACCCGGAACAAACTGCTGGCATTTTGTAATGCTGGTTCTGTGAGCCAAAAAACATTCTTTCGATAAAGTTGCCTGTGTTCCATCCCATGTTGTCGAACTTCTCCAGATCAGCAAAAAAGTTTCTAAACGTCAAAGAAACAGAGATACACAACGGCAGACCTGGATTCTCTTCTGCAGTCTTTGAGAGCAAAGAACCGAGGTTTGACGGAACTGTTAGGGAGCAAAAACAAGGTGTGAGAAGCAGATGCCTCAGCAGCTCTAGAAAACAAGACCGAGTACCATACCGGTAACAAACATCAACCGAGGCAGTATTTGAAAGTTCAATTAAAGACGTTTCTCACCTCTAACAGCCACATTGGGACGTGCTATTATCAAAGAAATCATAGATTTTCTTGTGCGCGTTTCAAGTCTGATATACATACTTACACATACACCTATTTACGTATATCTATACATGTCTACCTGTTAAAAATCTGTTAAGTATCTGCAATTCTAAAGTTATTCTTGCTAACCCCACAGCCGATCGGCTTTCTGCATCTGTGCAGTTTCTGCTGACGCACTAGGCCGATGGCTACAACTGGTTTACGAACCTGAGGTTAGGCCCCGACGCCAAGAGGCACTGAAGTCTTGCATTGCACAGGGCCAGCTTCTGGGGTGTGAAGGCTGCAGCAGTGTTTGTGTGGCAAGAATAATTACTTAGGGCAGTAAGCACTCGGTGCCGTGAGTAAAACGTGCGATTACCTGATCAGAGAGGCTCTGGAACACGGTCTCCGAAGCCTCACGTTCTCTCGCAGCAGAAGCGCCTGCAACACAAAACAACTTCAAAGCAAGTTTTAACTGGAACAAGAATTTAAACTGAGAAACTTTAAAGATTAATATTCCCTCTGTGGAACCAAGAGAAGTTAACTGAGAGTTTTTGCAATACTATTTAATACAAGCTTTCAAATATCAACATTTTTTTGACACAAGCCCCTAGTAAACTTAACATCTAGGAGTAATATCTACGGTCTAGACAAATCGCAGTCTTCACCGATCATGTACACGCACACATGGTTTACTATTCCGTTTTACAGTGACGTTTCCTGATATTTAGGAATCATTAGAATTCACTGAGTTTCTGATCTACTCTGTTCTTTGCCAGTCTGCATTCGATTACCTTTCTTAACAGCAGCCAGCTTGGAAAGCATTAATTCTGCTCTTTCCAAAACAGACATATCACTAAAAATTAGCCAGGGGTAAAACAAGCTGCCTGTTTAAGACGGCAGAGACGGCCACTTTGAGCGCCTGTTTTAGAAAAGTACAGGTATTTCCTAAGCATCCTGCAGACGGGTGCCTGCTTTCACAGGAGCTGCTGTAGCAGCGGACCACGGAGGACATCTTTCTTCAGGAAAGGGCATCCAGGCTGGCTTGGAAAGAGGTACGGGACAGCCCGGATAAGCTAGTTACACATTAATTACTTTCTCTGCCACTTCCACAAACAGAAGAGCAGATCCCTTATACAATGCTTGGGCTTCCCCCCGCCGCCGCCTTCTTTTTCTTCCTCTTTTCATCTTTACCATTAAACCCACCGTTTGCTATTTACCAGCTCTGCTCTGGTGCCAAAGCCTAACTTCCTTTAATGATTGATACATTGGGCCTCAGGTTCTCCTCGATGAAGCCTGCCCTGATCTAAATATAACGCGAGGGCAGGGTCCTGCGTGAGGCAGGGAGGCTGGAGACCCGGGTCTCGTTCCTGTGGAACCGGAGTACGCGTACACCACCTGGTCAGGTTTCCAGCCTGCTAACCGTTGGCTTCGTGAAAAGTAGGCAGAGTTTTTTTCCAAGTAATTAGAGATGCAGGAGGCCTACAGCGCGATCGTTAAACCTAAGGCAATATAAATCAGTTTCTTAGCGCAGGATACAGCTGAAAAGAACGCCCGCGCCTCATTTTTAAAATTCGTTGCTATTTGCATTTCAGTAATGCCTGAGGTCCCCTTCACGGACTGGAGCCCCATTGTAGCAGGCACTGTGAGCGCACACAATAAAAAGGCCACGCACAAAGGCCTTTCAGTTGAAGGGCTGTAGCCATACTACTGAAACAAACCAAACCAAACCCCAAACCACCCAAACTCCAGAAGCCTGGACACAGGAGAACCAAATTTTGTGTTCTTAGATGGAAACGCACCCCTTCCTGCACGGGCCGTTGTCCAACCCGCTGCACGCAGCGGTCTCAGCTGCAGCGAAGCATCCCTTCTGCTCTCCAGGCAATTTACCAGCACCACAGGTAACGAAGGCGCCACAAGCGGCTCCAGGCCTTCTCGCTACCGTCACGCAGCCGTATCAATCTCGCCCTGACAATCCAAAAGAGCGCCTCCTCTCTGGCCCCACTATGTGACAACTCGAGCGAGCCGCACGTTCCCAAGCTGCAAAAGCCTTTTTCGCTGGGATGCCACGTTTAAATGTCAGCCTTATTTGCCAGCCAATGACATCTCTCATTTGAGTTCCAAAACGGCGCAAGAAGCTTTTTCTGGTACTACCCTTCTTGCGTGTTTACCACAGCAGCGTAAGAAAGGGATTTCAGTACCAAGGTGTCAGGCAAGAATTACCAGACAGCACGTGAAACGCAAGCATGCTATAAATGAAAACGGCTATAGTTTGTCCTTCATAGTGCATTAAAACTGGGAATATTAAACCACACAACCACATTTGATTGTTTTAAAGACACTATTAATCTAGCAGATTGTTAAATGAAGAAACATAGTAGACCTATTATTTTTAACAAAGCAGCGTAAGATTTACGGTCAGGATTTAACCACAGGACATAGGAAACGGGAGAAAAAAAATGCGAGACATGAAAATTACAGTTGTAAAATACGTTATGAAAAATAAAAAGTAATGGAAAGAGGCAGCGCTTGTGACAATTTCGTATAATAGATACATTCCATAAAATGGTTGCTATTTTAAGGTGGTTAATTTTGAAACGATGTGTGCCAAATAAAATGCAATTAAAACCACTCCGAATCCTCAAAAGAAATGGATAAACAAATACCCAGAAATCATTCTAAAAATAAGATCCGGTCAGACCAAGCTTGTAATGGCCTGCGGTACTGATACAGAAATCAGCGGTTCGTGTGTTGCAAGAGGTTCCTGGAACTGCTGAGGCAGCGACCCGAACGCGCTGCACAGATTCTGACAGCACCCAAGGCCCATTTAAACGCTTGCGGTTACCTTAAGCCCGCAGAAGAAAATACAGATGGCAAGCACCCTTCTCATCCTGCACGGCCAGTGCTCTGCCTTCAGATTCGAGCGAACTGCCTCTACGCGAGGGATAGGCTTACTTGAATTATACACGTGTGTGCTGGAGGTATGTGCTATGCACGCTTAGTTTTGCTAGCGTTTTGTCGGTTGTCGATGCGCGCTTTTATACGTACGCCCTTCTGGACAGTGGGGAGCTGTGCAATCTCCTTGTACGCGTAGCCAGAGAGATGATACACCCCTAGAGATAACCCGTGAGGCTGAGCACTTGCTGGATACACAGTAATGGCTACTCTCACGCTCTCAGTGATTTTTCCACTGACAAAAGAAAGAGCAATTATTGGCTTCTGGGAATCCGCACTCAGAGGTCGTAACCAGGGATTATATTTGCCAGGGATTTTTTGACTTTCCGTTTCCCCTTTTACATTCCAGGGACTGGGCAGAACAGTACCTTCCACCAGGAAGTACTCATCTGAGGACTTAAGTAACGCAGAAAACGCTGCCCAGGACTCTCTTTGAAATGGAAATCTCCTCCCAGTAGTGCAAAATGGGAGAGATGCTATAACTATTATGACCACAGAGTGGCTGTTCTTTCCGTAGCATTTATTATAAGCTAGAGCGTGACAGCATGTTTGAGCTTCTGGAATCGTCAAAGCAAGCCTTTCTGTTAGGGCAGCCAACCAGGCCCGGGGAACTGCATTTCAGTAACGTTTAATTCCCAGGACTTCATAACCAATGAGGGGCATAAGTACTGGAAGTATGACAAATGTTGCAGCGCTGCTAATGTCCCAAGATAGCCGTTTGGGCACCAACATTTATTACTTCTGTAGCCAAGTACTGCCCAACAAGACGTCCGTGAATATGCTAGGACATTAGAATTGTGATGCAAAGGTGATCAGTCACATTTTACAAAAATAGCACGTAAAGCGGTTACTGGAAAAACAGGGAATGAATTCGCAGCGTATTAGCAGGCAAAGTTAAACTTGTCATAAGAAGGAGGAGGGACAGAGAAGAGGAATGTATCAGCGGGTCTGAAGACCCCTCTAAGAATTCTTCTGAGAAAAGCAGTGCCATCCATGTCAGCTTACTCTAGAGGAAAATTACACTGGGAAATGATGGGGTTTTAGTGTAATGGCCACCCTGTCACAGAACAGAGATACACCACATAATTTAAAGTCTCCTCTGGTCAGGAGATTTACAGACAAACCCTTCAAATATCTACTTCTTTGAAGAAGTTTGTGGTCGGCTGAAACCGCCGTGCTGAATGCATGGCTGGCCCTCCGCTAGCCACTACCAATCAACAAAAGACTTGCTCCCAGTGGAGATGACAGATATTCACATCCCACGCTGCCGGCTGACTGCCTGCAGCTTCTCGCTGTCAGCAGCTTTTCGTTTATCATTGGTGCACATCAGTGTAATGTCTGCCTTGAATCAACCTACTCCAAAGCACGCGCTACGTAAATTTAACCTCTGGCAGCCTAGACAAGCTGCTGATTGACAACAAAGATGCTGTAAAGCCTTCTCGTAAAGGCAGTGCCCTCCATGATGTAGTTTGATTCATAAGTAATCCCATAAGATTAGAGAGAATAGAGTATGAACTGCATCAGCACCTTACCCAATTGCATGTACACCTCCCGTCGGCTTCGCCAGCTTGACACTTTCGCTTTGTAACTTCTTAACAAGTGCTTTGGTTTTAGTCACATTCTTGTAGAAATTTTTGGGGAGGGGGATGACTGCAGCGAGAGGAAGTGAATGGTTTTTTTCAGCACTTCGGTTCCTTTTCTGCCATTGATTCATTAAAAAAAAAAAAAAAAAGATGTTTCCATTAGGAGGGAGGGAGGTTGCATACTTAAGCATTCCCTTACCTCTCAAACATAATGCAAATCAACCCTCCTGGCTTGCTGCCCTAAAACCAGAAAAGACAAAAGCCGCACCACAGAAATGAAAAACGAAATGTAAAAATCAATGATATCCTGTTGGAAGACTGTTCCTTAAGCAAGCCAATGAGAATGTCTGATTCAGCTCCAGTGTGAAGCTGCCTGCTCCAAAGGGGTTACGACGTTATCCAATTACCTCACAAAATACTTGAAGTCAATCATGTCAGTAGTTTTTGTTACTTCCATTTCCTTGATTCTATTACAAAAGGTCATTCCATGTCACAAGGTTAAAAACAACTTGAGGACGGTTGCCAGTAGTCCCTTTTGTAAGCATTTTAGTAATGACTGCAGTTGGAACCCAAGAGAGACCGCTGTTCCCGTAAGCTGCCAGTGGCTCAAAGGGCACGTTAACCAGGACCGTGTGAAGTTGCAGGCCGATTCCCACCCCCCACACTTCAGCTTTGCATTATATTACGTCAGTGGCGATAAAGAAAAGAGGCAAACAGTCTACGCCGCTATCTTTGCATTAAATGCATCTTGCATTACGGCTGCAACCTAGCAGAGAACTAAGCGGATGCTCACCTCAAGCACACATAGCCTTGTTTCTGTTACGTTCTTGAGCTGAAACGCATAAAACCAGCCAAGGGAAAAGTGGGCTTTATTAGGAATTTAGACCATCTAACAGCAATCCCTGTGTGCTGCCATTGCAGTTGTTCTCTCCCACGTGAAAAGAAAATTAGAATCATTCAAGCTCCAAGGCAGTTTTAACACTTCCATTAAGACGCCCCCACGGTTGGGATGGGCAACTCTAATTTAAGGAAGAAAAAAAACCAACCAACCAACAACCCACCCTTAACCTCCAGGCGGCCTCAGCATACAAACAACTCACCTAGAGCCAAAGCAGAACGGTGTGCAGTTCTGGGAGGGCTAGCACATTTTCAGTGTTATGCGACTCGGACAACGGTCTGCTCCCTGCGTGGTGGCAGTGTTGCGTAGCTGACACCTGGATGAGCGTGAAAGTCTGTAAATCTATACTTTGGGCAAGGCCAGCTTTCTCATCAGGTGCTTTAAATGCTTTAGGTTACTCTCCGTTAAAGGACCACCCACTTCTTCCTTGTGCACAACACGTAGGAGCTGTGTTGCTGCGGACGCGTACACTGTCCATCGCACCAAGGTCAGTGCAAACTATTCTTATCTGTTACATATATTTGACCTGAGATTCCCCAGAAGGAATAATTAAGATAATAAGGAATTAAAATTTCTTTCGCTCCAGTATCACAGATGAAGTACATACGTACACCATCACGCAAACTTAAGTCAACACCAAGAGTAAAAAGCTGAACTGAGATTCTGCAATGAAGAAGAACGTGCAACATGAAGAAGCTGTCGCTATAGATGCAGTGGCAGGAGCAGGCCGAGCACAGCTATTTCTGGACAACCCCGATTCTGGATGAAAGGAGGAAAGTTATCTGTTGTGAATAAACATACCAGAACCACAGTACAAAGTGCTTCCAGTAAATCTTACGGATACTGACCCATTCATCAACAGGTTTCACGTAAGAGAACACCGCCTGGATGAAAACAAAAATGAGAAGGAAGCTTCCAGAGCTGCTAGCAGGTGCAGCCACTCCGAGCAGACTTATCTAGGCATGAATTAGAAACAACAGATAAAAGCAAGTATCTAAGAAAATATTGATGGTATATGAGAAACTTCAGTAACTTTATAGTTAGATGTAAGCAGAAAGTTGAAATGCTAATATTATTTTAGGATATGCATATACTGCATATATGCACCTATGCAGCCACTTCCTTCTTACCTCTTTTAATTGACAGAAGGCATTATGAAGCCTCTATTTTCAGTATGGAACATACGTGATTAAACTGGAAAGAGATAATTTTTATTTAGAAAGCCTCACACACAGGCTGTAACACTGCTGGAACTTCCAAGATGTTGCTACTACAGATATTTAGATAAGACTACTTAAGTTCAGTGAAGTTAGACATTAGAGAGCTTTACTTTTCAACTGGGGCCGGGGGACAGCTCTTTTTGAAACTTGTTTTTTTTGGTATGGAATGAATGTTCATATCTACTGACTCCAGAAACCTTAATGGTCTATTTGTAGTAACATCAGGCCCTAAGCCAGAAGTACTGGCTATACTGTTGGTTGAGCTTTGGTATTTCCCCCCCACCCCAAAAAGAGATGGGCTTGTAATAGGGAAAAAAAAAATGCTACTTGGGGCTTTTTGCGTCATAGCTGCTTTCGTGCCCACTTACATGTTGCGCTGGTCCTTACTTGGACCAGATGGTGAAGTCACAGTCTGACTCCAGCACTGTCAGTTGTATTTTCCCTAAACAGACAGTTTTATGCACAAAACCACTGAACTCACGCTGGTACACGTTCTGCACCGCACGCTGACCCAATGCCCAGGGAAGGCTAGCACAAGCAGGATTTTCAAAGAAGTTGAAAGAGGTTTGACCCAAGGCTCACTTAAGTGCCACACTCAGTTAGTGTTCAGGCCATCAGGACAGAGACATCCAGCTTTCTTATGCCCTCCTGCAAATCCCAGCCATGAGCTTTAGCCTCTTGCGCCATGTCACAGATCACTCAAATTCACGCACTTCATGGGAAAGTATACAAGCAGGCAAGTATTACCCCTTTGACTTGAATTTGCGGGGACACTTCCAAATCACTTCCATTTCCAGAAGGAATTAAAACAGGTGCTTTGTCTCTGCAAAGCAGCTTAAGCTAAAATCCTGATACCACTTGCTGCTCTCACACAGGGTCACGGCCATTAAATATTTAAGCCAAAATGACAATAAGTTGAGATGAGAGAGTAGCAACGTTCAACAGATAAACCTCTGCCTCTCTGGACTCCACTTCTCCACTCTCTCTCTGTGAGGATCCATCTGCTTTAAGAGATCAACATAACCACAAGGGACAACTCCAAATACTGTTTAAAAACCAGAAGCTTAACTGAAAATGAGAACTGAGCATCTGACCTTACCTAGGGTCATCTAACCACGTCAAGGCTGGGGTTATTTCCAGGGCAGCGTGCGAGAGCTTTCACTGCAGCTGCTCGAACAGTACTTTGCCTGTGGATTAATGGATGACTTAGGCTTCTCATTCTTCCCAGCCTTTACAATCCAGGAGAACACACAGAGGATTTCTTCGGAAACAGTTGAAGTAAAAAGACAAAAGTAAACTAACCTCCTGGCCTGTGAAATAACCTCACAGAGAAGTCCATTCAGCATAGTTGCTCACTCTTTCTGGGAAAAGGAAAAGAAGGGTTTTGCAAGAGGAAACAATAACTTGTATACTGTTTATGAAGGGAAACTACTGCAGCAGTCTGTTTCTGATGAATTGGCACAGGGTAGAGAAGAGAGTAAATCCAACAAGGACCAAGCAGCAATGAAGTGTGTCATAAGCAAGGACTGAACAGCTTTAAAGCAAAGGACTTGTGCTGTTCTTACAGGCATTTAAGCCGGGGAAACACTCAAGTGAGATGGGGAAGCAGCTTTTTAGAAGATAAACCTCTTCCTTAATCATTGGCCTTCTGCTTTCAAACCTCTATCTGATGAATATTTTTTCACTCCAGGAGTTCCAAGCAAATACCAAGCTCAAAGGAAATCAAGATCTGCTCTGGGTTCCTAGGAAAAGCAGAGCTCCCTGCAAAACGTAATATTCTGAACCTCACGTCTGTAAAGAGGTATCATGAAAAAGAAACGCAAAATCCTGTTTGCTGACAAGGTGAAGGCAATACGATTCACCATGCAGTCAAATGCAGAAAACGGCAAGTAAGGCTATGGCAGCATGAGAGCGGCCAAACACATCAGACCAAACGTCTGTCCAACCCACTATCTTGCCTCCGCGGGTGGCCAATAGCCAAGGGAGATTTAAAAAACGGAGCAAGTGCCTAGTTGAGAATGCCTTCACAGCTGCCAGGCTGAGGAAAGGCTGAACAGTGGGAAAACGAGAGCAGTGATTTCAAAACAGCCTTCGCAGGAACCCACCCGCAAGAACACCCCCTCTCTGGTGGGAGCGCCGCGCTCAGACACAGGCAGCGGCAGGCAGCAGCTCACGTGCAAAGCACACTCCCTAGCTTAGAAGCCAGTATTTCTGCTCAACTCCTTTCGTTAAAAGTTGCCTAGAAGTAGCAGCAACTTCCAATCCCATGCACCACAGAGGAGGGCGGGAGAGGGGGCCGCCTGGCAGGAGGGACAGCAATGTGAATGCACACGTTCAGCTTCAAGTATATCAGCCCCAGTGAACTTACAGGAGGCTCCTCTGCCAGCTTCAGCTCAAGCGTGTGACAGAGTTTGTCACCACCTTAGCATTCGGCAGAGCTATGCTATCGCACAAGGGCTGCACCACCAATATTTTCTCCCTCTCGTGCTTGCCCAGAAATCCCCAGGACAGCACGGGATGGCTTAATGTTCTTATCTGCATTTAAAAAAGGATTAGAACACTAAATAGGGTGTTCTTTTAGGACTGTTCTGGGTTGTTTTCATTTATATTCCAGTCTGTTTGCAACAAATGGCAGGATAATATCTGAAAATTCACCTCAAGCTAGTAGTGTAGTTACACACAGATATGCATATATATATACACAGGAAAATATATGGGAAAACAAGTATAAACAGAGAGTCTCTTTGTGGCTTACTGTCTCTTTTCTGCTCGTCACGTCCATCAGCATTTACAATGTAAAACACAATGGACATGCATATACGCGCACCACATTTTAAAATAAATTTTAAAAGCTAAGCACTAAATTTCAAAGGTGAAAAGTTACCCTCTACTAAAATTCCCTGCCGCGCTAGCGCTGCACTGTACTCATACCGTGCAGATGTTCAGCTCAGAGTCACCTGGAGGGAGAAGGCAGACCCTTCTTGTAACTCTTCCACCTATCCTTTTTTCCTGCAAAGATTCGGTTCAACTCGGATCAATCTGGTCACCGGTCTGGAAGTGCAGATTACCAGCAGGTTTTCCAGC
Organism: Anhinga rufa; assembly: GCA_013400875.1. NCBI lineage: Eukaryota > Metazoa > Chordata > Aves > Suliformes > Anhingidae > Anhinga > Anhinga rufa. The sequence goes on along the minus strand of VZTV01032892.1, from coordinate 5,054 downwards.
ACAGCTCAAGGGGAAAACGAGGATCTGCGGAAAAAACAGGAGCCAGAAACTCCAGTCCAGCTTCACCCGCAGAGTTAGATCTCATAAAAGCAGCTCTGTGCCTATAGTCAAGTGGTGCAAAGACATCCTGAGGCATCCTTTACAAATAAGACAAGGGCTATATGCAGCCTTATGCAAGTTGGGTTTTCCCCCGCCTCTTTCTGGGTTTTTAAAGCGCAGCACTTTCACTTTTGTATGATAACTATATGGAAAAATGCTTTAAAAATATAGTTATTTACTCAATTTATTTGGTTTGCACACCTTTATCCAGACTGGATAGTTTTATTGGCCCCTGGTTACAGGAAGCGCCATACAGCGTTGTCTGTCCCAGCAATTTACAGCACTTCGTTTTAAAAACAATTAAAAAAAGCAAAGCATCTGAAGACTAAGAAAGCTCCCAGGTTTACTCATATCCAGTATAATTCCTAATAGGACATCGCACTATCCGGACCAGCATAACTAAGGGATATCAGCTGCTCGTCCTTCCATCTTTATTTCACAAAGAGTACTCGGGCAGCAGGAAGTTATTACAAAGCTGGGATACTTACTCCTCAGGGGAATGCCAGGTGATGAGAAGCAAATACATACCTGTTGTGAACTAATACACAAAAGTCTCGCTGGATCCTCACCCCTTACCCCCATAAGCATTTCTCCACCAAACCCCATTCAGGTCTTAAATATTTCACAAATGAAACCGCAGTACATTTTGCAATTTCTAAACAGTATACCATTTTTACCTGACGGCAAAGGCTTGTGCATTAGGCTTATAACTTGCTAGGCTTTATCAGCATTTCTTCCTAGCGGTTTTGTTTAAGTTGAGTTTAAATTCAGAGAGCTACTGCAACGAGTAGAAACAGGAGACCTCATTTTTTTAAATGTAGCTCTAGCCTCAGAACTTTGTTGTCTTCACATGTCCTTATTTCTCCACTCTGCTGGGGGAGCCTGAGAAAGCAGGAGAGAAGAATGGAAGTAGTGCAATTGCCCAAGCAGTGGAACTAATCGAGCCTGCTCTCCTGCAGGTTCCCATCACGTGCTTACTGGTAAGCACTGACTGCAGCTTTTCCTTTGGGTGGAAATGCAAAAAGGCTCTTTCGCAAGTCTGACGTTGTGGGCAGTAACGTGCGAACTCACACCACGCGTGTCGTTTGTAGGAACTTCATCTCCTCTGATACCTGTGCTCATTTATCAGACTCCGCTGAATTCAGCCAATTAATTCAGAAGTTGAGGAGGAACATGAATAACCATGAGCTCATAAGGGGCCCGGGCATTCTGCTGGTTTTAATGGACTTCAAGTGATAATGAGGTAAGTATGATTAAAGCATATTCCTTACCTTACAGTTTCCAACTTCAGTTTCAAATCTTATCTTTCCCAGTGTCTGTCTTCAGCTTCCCCCCAGCCTCCCATGCAGCGGAGCGGGTTTTGACTTCAGGACAAGTTACAGGAGGAGGTCCAAAACTCAAGCGTAGCATTCAGCCTCTAATGGGCAAGTTCATTGTGTAAGGAAACTCAAGACAAATTTAAAATATCAGTAACTGCTACCACCTATTTGTTTCACTCACTGCCATCATCATTCACCTAGCTTTCCCTTGTCAGATCCTGAGCAATAGTACAATGCCCTTTACTAAAATATCCATATAACTAGAATTTGTAAACTTGGATTCTTATAGGCAAAGAATTGCATCAAAGAAAAATATATATTTAATATCTCAAAGGAAGAAAAAGGCTTAGGCAATCACCTTTCGATATAAAATGCCTTAGGAAAGTTCTGATCTAATGATTCTTCTAGTGTGCCACGTAGCATGAAACGTGCAAGATGATCCTTTTTGTATTCCCTTAATTTGCTATTTGCTCCCTTGCTGCTTTGTTGGAAGAGACACTTGATATTGCAGTCTTTTCATAGGTTTCATTCTACGCCCAACTTTGAATTCAGCACAGGAGAAAGAGGGAATTCAGTCCACCGGGCAATGTTAAAGTGCCAGCTTACAGCTCGCTGATTCCACATTCAGAGCAGAACAAATGCTGCCGCAGTGAAGTAACATAACTCTTAAGGTCTCTCAAGTTTTCTTCATTTAGGGGAATAGTTTTTAGCTTTGCCGTGTTTCTGATCATTCAAACCAAAATAAAACTAACTCATAAACCTGGCGGGGCAGGGGACAGGCTTACAAATCACATACAAATTACAGACCTATAGAGAGTCACCGGCACAAAATACAACAAAAATTAGAAATTATGTTTCACCGTTCCCCCAGCTGTTTTAGCCAGACGTGGAAAATTAATTCTACCAGCACCAGGACATCGGCTCATCCTTTTCACTTATTACTTACACAAACCACTGATTAAGATACATCAGCCAAATAGCTGAGCTCTTCAGTCTTCTTCCAATGTGACAACATCAGAGCAAACTCTGCTGAACAACATTGTCCAGTTCCAGCTGCTGGAGCAGGTTCAAGATTAACCAAGCAGGGGCATTGCAAAGAAAGACAGGAGGTAATGGAACAAGGAGCAAGGAGCCAAGGGCTCACAGACAGGCAGGTACGTGAAGGAGGAAGCAAAAGACAGATAAATGTTTGACTTCATCTGGTAGGAGGCAAGGTTAGATACTCGCTCAGCCAGGAAAAGCAAGAGAAGTCACCAATTCTGAGGGACAGAGCACTGCTACCTGATGCATGCTTTTCATCCTCCATCAGACAGGAGCAGTTGCTGTAAATCTTCCCTGACGTGTACCAAATAGCAAATAAAGTGCCTTTCAGTCATCCTCAGTATTGGCAAGTCTCATAGGACACGGTGTTTCTAATTGCCCTAGGTGAAACACAGGCACGCAGACTTTCAACTTCCCTTAAATAAAAATCAAAAGGCTTTCTGAACTTCAGGCTCACACGTTACAACTTGAGTATTTAAACCTTATAGGTGGAAAGCCTAAAAAAGCAAAGCCTAGAAAGCAAACACATGGCATACTAAGATATGACTGGAAATCTCCGTACTTTTTGGTGATTCTCAGTCATTTTTAGCTTGCTTCTTGAACCCTTTGGCCTAGCAGTAGCGTGTTCTGGTAACTCCTATCTTCCGCAGTGCATTGACTCCTTGTCTTTTGCAAACACTAGGTTACTGTTTCTAGGTCTCCGGAGTACTCTCCCTCAACCAGGAAGATGCCTCCTCTTTTCAATGCACAGGAACGAATGCAATGCAGCACTGCATCCAAGGTAGCTTCATGTTAACTCAGTTTTAGCTAGAAGTCCAGCTGTAGCAACGCAAAGACTAGATAAATTAGTCTGAGCTGAGGTTCAGGCTGCGATGCCTAGACTGCTCACAGAATCGCAGTTACCCAGCTTAAAGCTAGCTCAGGAATCTCTGCAATACCTTGCAGTCAATTCTGTGACCACAGTATCGGCATTCCCTTCTAGACGCACCAGGAATTTCTTACAGCAGTTGAGGGAAACAGACTACTAACCAGCCCCTCGTGTCTTGCAGATTGCTACAGTGTGCAGAAGTCATGCAGAAATGACTTTTGGTGGTGATCCATATGGGCTGGCACGCTCCAAGTTTCCTTTCAATCTCAGGTTTTACTGAATCTGACACCTTAAAGACAAATATAATAAAAAGTGCAGGATTTTATCTATTTTTCTTTACAACTATATAAAGCTATGTATTTCATATGATTTAAACAGCAAAACCACTCATCAGCTCAGGTCATTTAAAAGGTTTTCAAGTATTAGACCAAATTTATAGGAAAGCTTTCCTAAATTGAGAACATAATGAAATCTGAATGAAGTATATACGGTCTGTGGTTTAATTCTGAGTATTTTGTGTAGTTCTAGTTACTACCAACAAGCGGTGCAGGATAACATTTCATTTTACATAAACCAGATTCTGTAAAGATACGAAGAGACAAACGTTCAAGAAATTTCTTACATGCAGACAAGCTTGCAATTGCACACACAGACTCCTCAGCCAACCTCTGTATATCAAACTGAATCCGTGAATGTCTGTCTGATCTACAAGGACAACTTTTGCTAGCGTAAAAAAAATGGCACACAGGCAAATTTGGCGTATGCCCCTGCGAAAGATGCTACTTGCTCAGTTGACCACTCAAAATACAAGAAGCAAACACTTCCATAGTTACCCTAGACACTGGCTCTTGAGAAGATTGCCCAAATATTAGTCTTGAGAACGGGCTGAATAACAGAGGGTGAAACTGTGGGCTCCATGTGCACGAGGAGTGCAAAACCAGCAGACAGATTTGCACACAAGTGCTCGCTGAATACAGAATGACCACTGCGCCCAACCTCAAGCTCAGGCAGGCCCAGGCCAGGATCCCTCAACTCGATGCTGGCTAAATCGCGACCTGCCATTTCTTTGACTCCTCTTGAAGTTTTAAGTGGTTTTGCATAAGCCTGGAAGGAAAGTGTAGCCTCCTTCCCTTCCTTCTCCTCTCCCACCCATCAGCAAGGTTCTCAACTGTCACAGCAAGAACTGGGGCAAGTGAAGCCATTGGCCCGCCCCGGCCCAGTTCAGAGTGCACTCTCCCATTGCATTTCCTCATTTTCATCTGTGTGTTTTCTCTTTGTTGTATAATGAGGAGCATACTATGTGAATTAGCATTTGTCCCTCATCATTTGAATCCTAGTGTAAATTGCAACAGGAACGTTAATTTTACCTTGTTAGCAAAAAGAATGGCATAGATTGGATTAGTGTCCTTCCCCAAACTCTCTTTC
>VZTV01032890.1:0-18408 GCA_013400875.1 Anhinga rufa | reverse complement strand
GAAAGGAGATGCCCGACTTTTCTTTTAGTGCTTTGCATTCAGCAATGCACCACTGAAGCCAAAGGTATCTCCAAACTCTTGAAAACCTAAGCAGCCACCTAAACACAGATTTGGGAGTCTAACTTTGGGTTTCCAGCTTTGAAAGGTGTGATTTGACCTTACTAAGTACTCCTTAAACCAAATACCACGGGTTCATCACAAATGTCTTAATTCCTGAAAGCAAAACAGAAGAGGAAGGCACAAGATTAGAGGAATATATACGAGCATCTTCCATATGATACTGCTAGGCCTGAGAAGATTAGCAGCTATCCCTGCAAAAATCAGATTTCCTCTGAAATAGCAGGCTGTGGGCAAAGGCAGACACAAGTATCAGTGCACTGGCAGAAGCTGGAGACCTCTGGGCTTGTGTTGCCTTGCTTGATTTTGTTACCCAAAACCTTTTGGTGCCTTCCCAAAATTGCTTCCTTTCCTTCAATGCAAAGTCAAGGCAAAGCTCTAAACCAAGAATATCTGAGTTTCCATGAGCTTTAGGAGGAGAAAGCTAAGCCTCTAGCTAGGCTGTAAACAAGCTCCCTCTCATCCCCCTGAAAAACAAAGCAGAGCTTGTAAGCAACTACCATCCTTTGGAATTGTTCCCTTTCCTCAAGGTGAGAGCTGTCACAGATTGCTGGTGGTTTCGGAGTTCCTGCTCCTTCATTGACTACAGCCTCTCTGATCAGTGAGAGCCAAAACTTAGGAAAAGCAAAAAATGGTGTGTGCTGAACAAATGCCTGCTAAACCCCAAACATTTCTCCAAACTTGTGCTCTCTGTTCTCACTGTCCCACAGAAAATAACTCCTACATAGGACCATGGCCAGCCTGGGACAGCCACTGTATGACACCAGGCCAGCAGGACCTTACGGACACTGCCATGTCCTCAGCGTGCCGTGCTGGGTTCTTCTCACGCTGACATGGGTCAGGGAGGGGAAGGTTTCCCAAATGGCAGAGGCCAAATTCAAAGCTGCTCAGCTTTGTCCCCCCTGCATCTCCTCAGAGGGGTTTGTGGTAGTCTTGTTGATCTGAATGCATTTAATTCTAATACCAGGTGTACAATGAAGAGAAGTATCCTACTCGTTTGTAGGATATGCACTATCTACTCCAGTATTTCTAGTCTTCCTGAGCAAATATCTCCACTATAGCTTTGGGGTTTTATACTGTTTTTCAAATATTCTTCTATGTCTTTTCTGGTACAAGTGACAGACAATAGATCCAAAGTCTTAAAAATATAGGTTAGGTAAGAATTGTCCCACTGTTCCTTTTTTTAAAAAAAATAAAATAAAAACTCCAATGCTTTTTCCCTATTTTTCAAATTGAAAATAGTAAGGTTTTATTTAAAATTTTCTGGCGAAAACTGTTCAAATATTTCAGCAAGCTTCTCCTAAAGAGTGAAATCCTGTATTTTGTCAGAGCTATACACATCTTCACAAAATTAAGACTGTTGCATCTGTTTTTCAAATCCCATCCACAAAGCATTTATGTATTTTTAAAATACAGAAATATATGCCAAAAAGATAAAATAATGTTTTTTCTGTAATCCTGAATCATTCTCAAGAGCTTTAATACAGTAAATGATTATCTGTCTCCACAATTAACATATTGGGCAACTTGCCTCATTTCACCCAATGTTAATGTTTTACTTTTGAGGGAGAGGTGTAAGGATGCCAAAATAGGACTGATTTGCTAAGGGAACTGGTTTTTTTTCCCTAGTCACACAAACATAAGGTATTAGAGATCAGTTTAAATTAGCAAATGACAATTGCATCAAATACAGCTAATAAGAGACTTAAGTAAATACAGATAAGGAGAAAAAATATTATAGTGATTTTTTTTTTTTAAGAAAAAAAAAAAGAAAAATTCAATCTCCCATGGAGAGATGAACTGTATTTTCCTTAGAGTCAGAATGCAGTCACTTGGCTAGTGGGCAAGGCAAGGCATGTTACAGATCTGACAGATTTTGACAGACTTATTTCCTACTCCAAGTGAATCCTAGCAAATACAGTCCTTGACCATGGCACTGATTTGCCCAATCAAACCATTACACACACAAATAAATGCATTTAAGACAGTGGGCTCTACACCAACCCCAAATCCCATCTTTATGGGGGGGATTGCAGGATCAAGAACATGAAAACCAAGTTTTAGTGTTGTTTATTTTGGTGTTCTCACTACAATGACAGGCTTAGTAAAATTAGATTAAGTTAATAGTTCAGCTTGACAGGAAATACTTGGGAAGGACAGAAATTGCACGCATTTAATAGTTTGCTTCTGTAGAAATACAAAATCTGCTTCAAAACAGGGAATATGAGTTATCTCCATTGCCAGCACTAAACCAGTAATAACTATTATCCTTTTAAAGCCTTCATTTACACCAGTTACATTACTGCACTGCTTTGAGTCTGGGGCTTGAATGTACTTTGAGGTACATCAACACTTGAAGGGAGATAAACACCTGATTGAGAGAGAAAAGGCAAGATGATGAAAGCAGCAATTGCACAGCATGCCTCCAGACTGAGTTCAAACTGCGGGGAAAAAATGAAACACAGCCAATCCCCCTGAAATGTACTGACATAGTGGGTTTCCCCCACGTCTGGCTTGCAGTTTTGCTCATTACCTGGAATTGTGTCAGTGTCTATAGACTTATCATAACCTTAATTTTGGTATGACATAAGGCTATGTGGCTGCTTTACGGCTGAATGATCACGGTGGCCGCAATACAAGAGCACGGCCTCCCCGCTGCCTCTCCAAAGTGGCCACATGGCACCTGCAGACAGGACCTGGCACAGCTGCACTCTGTTCTCCAGCAACCCTGCGCAGTACTCGCAAAGCTCAGATAAACACCAGGGCTCCTACTGCAAGGCAGGGCTGTCCAGTGCCTGCCATACCCATCCACACTTTCCCAGTGGGGTGGAAGTTGCCTCCCCCACTACCCCACTAAAGGTTGCCGATGTCTGGAAATAAGATACTGTTGTCTCTTCTTTCTCATCCTTTGTCCATCTCAGATGAATACTACAGATTAATGTGGAGAACAATCCTGAACTCCCTGAGCAAAATATGGACCAGATGACCCAGAATATAACACTGAAATGTAATATTTGTGAGTTGAAAGCTAAATGTTGGGTTTTAACTTTAATTACTCATATGACCTTCAAAATTACAATTATTTTTCAGGTTAATATTCCCAAATACATTTTTCAGAATTTTTTAAAATTCTGTAAAAAACATTCCAGAATTTTTACTTTCTACCCCAATGTGAGTTGGGGTTGCAACCTCTTTAGGGACAGACCTTCATAGTTTTGCCCTTCTGTATCTATTATCCTACTCACGCTGGCTTGTTTCATAGACTCACCAACAAAAAGTAGGATGAAACCACCCTGTATTTGAGCAGGAGTTTTCTATTGGGCACCCCTAGATTTTGCAGGAGGGAGTAATGGTACTCAGTTAATCTTTGAGTCCTGAAAGACACAGGGTTTGATCTTGGTGCTACAAAATATTTTGCTTCTGGAAACTCTATCATCTTGAAAAGATTCAGAAGTAGAGCTGATTTCTAGAATCAGGAGATTCAATGAAATTTTTCTTAAATCATTCTCTCCAAATTCTAGGTCAAACAATCATATTCTTTCTTCCCTAAATTCCCTTTTCAGTTTGGGTTACTTTCTAGCCTGATGCTGTTTCAGTCCTAGACACCATGATATGCTGCTAAACAAAGGCTACATCGTACAGCTTGCTGTACTTAGTTAATTTTAAATGCCTCTCAGCTTTCTTTCCCCACAAACTACCCTGGGTGACAAATTCACTTTCAAACTGAAGCCAATAACAACGCTTTATCATCCAGTCATTCCTCCAGTTTTGTATGTCATTTGGGACAAAAGATTATCATTTACTATGATGGAGATTTTTTCAGTAACTGGAGATAGCAGGTGCTGAATGTAGTTATTGTAGAGTGAATGCTCAACAATTTCAGAAGTCACCCCAAAACTTACAGAGACATTACAGACACGTACCACTGGCTGAGGCACATCGCTACAAGGCTTTGGTGCACTGCCACAAGCTAGACGTTAAACCTTAAACTTTACTAAGCCCTGCTTTCCTTGAAAACCCTGCAGATTCTCAGATCCGAAGCTTCTTATTCATTAGTGTTCAAAATTTCCTTCCAGCAGCAGAGGCGAGCCGGGGGCAGCCTGGCCCTGGGGAAACGGGATTTACCGACCAGCATTACCACCTAGCGGACACGGGCTGCTCCGCCGGCTCCCCGTCCCCGTCCCCGTGGGGTGGCCTAACACCGCCCTTCGCTGCTGTATTCATCAACACATCCACTGCTGTATCTCTGTCTGGATCACAGCTATTTGTTCTTAGTATGCTGCCGCTGCAGCCCCACGTCTAATGAACCACGAAAAGACCCATTAAAGATTCAAGCACGGGATAAATCAAACCTCCCAAAGTTATTCACTCTCAGCTTGATGCTCCCTGTTATTTTTCAACCTTTTCTTAATGCTTTCTACTTAATATTAAAGCACTTGGCATTTCAGAACTCTGAAAAATCCCAAGATATCCTTCAAGACTCTTCATTTTATAAATATATTAAGGACATTATTAAGATGTTTTGGTTCAAAAGGAAACAAGTACCCTGTTAAATTTAAAACCGCATGAAACCTAAAGGGAAGAGAAGTCCAAAGTAAAGCATCTGGGACTAGACTGCAGAGCTATTTAGGTACCAGACTCCTGCTGATTTAGGAACCAACATACCTTGTAGACTGAAGCTGATTTATGATTCCCTCGGGGAATTCTGCGTTTCATCACTGAATTTTCTGTTACCATAACACTTTGTCAACATCCTCATTCCCTGCTTTGCACCTCTCCCTGAATTGTTAATCTTCATTCTGCAAAGCCCATAAAGGACTCTCTTTTTCTTCCATTTCCTTTCATACTGTTTGACTGCTTTGAGTACCTTGAATTTCTGCTACATTCCAATCCTATAAGACTCCTGCAATGCCTGTAGGTTTATGGTGTTCTATACATTAAAAGATTACACAATTTTAACTAAATCAATTTACAACTCCAGATTTTCCTTTTTTGGATGTGGCCTATTTTTTCCTGCACTTCTATAATCCAGGAACCTCTGTTCAGATGGACTCACTAGCATCCTCACAACTTCAGCAGGATTTAGACATTTCTGTCCACTATTGATATCCCCCAAATCCCTATTTTTCTGCTACCCAATCACTACTCATTTTTCCAGTCAGCATCTGCCTTTCTCCAATGACTGTATTGTAGAACAGCTCCATGCAATGTCTAAAACTTACGCAAAAATCCAATGTTTTAACTAGACAGATAAATCTAAAAAAAAATAAATAAAAAAAAGACTGCCACTTCTAAATCCGAACGCTCAGAGAAGCGTATCAGGGCATATTTCCCACCTGAAACAATGGAGTCAACAGGGACTAAGTGGTTACAGAGGTAGATGTCTCTAGGAGAGTGGTGTTACAGTGGCCACGCAGAAGCACTTTGAGTATTTGAGGAGTCTTCAGTCTTTTTTTCATCTGAATGCTACATATTTCTGACTTAGAAGTAATTTTAATTAGAGCCTATCAATCATGAAAAATAACAGACTGGCAGCCGAGGAGGCTCCTTGGAATGTGATCAAATACAGAAAATGAGACAATGTTCAAAATCAAACCAGGTTGTCTTCCCACATGCCATTCTCAGCTGTTGGCCTCATAGCACAGCACCCCCAGGGTCATCTCTGCTAAAACTGAGTCCTGACCGCATCATGAAGTGATCCTGACTGCATCCAGAACAGCAGTCCTTCATACAATCTGCCATGCAGCTTTTAATCAGGAACCCTAGATAAGGTACATGTACAAGCAGCAAATGACAGTGCAGTATGTGAAGTTTTGGCTTAGAGCCATGTGCACCAGGAGAGAGCAGCTCTGCTCAGCCACAGCACAGGCAGTGAAAAGGAACTATTTTTCCCACTGGTGTGCATTAGTCAATCCAGGGCTGTTTCTAACATCTTTTTAAGGCTCACAAAATTTCCTCAGCTTCCTAAACGCAAACTAACCTTCTCTTCCCATTTATTTTACTTTGCCCCATTAAGTCTAGGTAACTATTTTACTGAATACTTTCCTTCGGTCTTGTAGAGTGATTGCTCATTTACATAACTGACTGCAATACAAAAAAATCCCCAAAATACAATAAAAACACATTTCTGTAAATATTTCAATGAAGTATGATTACCTGTATTGTACTAACAAGCAAGGGGCTGAACATGGCTCTTTCTGTTAAGGCCATACCAAAACCTGCTATTTTGATTTAATGTGGGTGGATGAAAAAAAGGCAATTATTGCTTGCACCATGTCAAATAACATATCTAACCACCAGAGTGCTATTCTGCATTAGGGCAGCAGAAACCCACAGTGCTGAAGGGGGAACTGTGCGTACTTGTGTAGAGCAGAAAGCTAATGCTACTAGCCCTTTTGCTAGTGGAACAGAACAAGTATTGTTTCTTTGGGCCCATCCTGCACCTTTGCCTGAAAACATCCTTTCAGGCAGAGGAGGTTTCCTGCTAATGGAGACAAAGTCACACAAACCTCTCAAGCATTTGTTTCTTTTCTTCAGCTATGAAGATACATGGGGAGGATCAAGCTCTGTGCAACTACAAAATTACCTATCATATAGTAAAGAAATTGGCATATTTTCCTGTGACCATCCTCAAATTAGCTTCTGGCAACATCACCTAGAAGGGCGATTTCTTCTTAGAAGAAAGGGGTATTTTGTAAAGCACCTTACTTCTGATATACGTATGCCAGGATGCCAGACTACCATGCATCCACCACAACCTACACGCCAGAGATCGCAAGGAGGCCAGTGAGCCCATTCCAGTTAGTGCTGTCACTCTAATCTCTCAGGGAAAATAAACTTTACCCAATTAGCAGCTCTGTACCACTAAAAGTGCATCCAAACTGAAGGGGATATATTAATTTCATTGTACTGCTTCAATTACAGTGGTACAACCTGTGAGCACACAAGGCTTCAGTATATATAAAGAAAACATTTCTTCTTAAGACTGTGGGATAAGATTTAATTCCCTTAAAGTCAGCAAAATGACACTGGGGGTGACTGAGGCCCAGTGCCTCTGATAACGAGTATTCCTGTAGCTGAATCCCCTTGCAGGCCAATTAATTACCTCCATACCCTGCTGGTGCGTTCCAAATTTTATTTTTATTTCAAAATCAAAGCTAAATAACTAGAAAAATCATGTGGCTGAGCCAAACTGTGACTTTATGGGTTTTAATTTTTGAGATTAAAGCGAAGTACAAAGACACACCCAGTCAGCAAAGTCTGGAGACAATAAGATGTAAAGCAATCCTCCTTCTGACCTCACATTAACACAGAAATCACCCTACAGCATGCAAGTGTCAGCCAACAACGGCACCTACTTATTTCCTGTCAGCTTGTCCCTTTGATCTAACCTGATCCTTCTTCACTTTATTAAAAACGTTCTAATCTTTTGTCTTTGATCTCCCTGTAGGATTCTTCAAAGAGCTTCAAATTAGCAAACATACAAACAAAAAAAAAAAAGTACTCTGTATCTGTATCTGCAAGAAACAATGATGTGGGGAGCCGTTTCCTTCCTCAACACACAAGTTTAACGAGAGGCAGCATTTTAAAGCCAAAAGATGCCATAGTTATCTGTTGTTTATTGGCATTAGGGTGGATGACAGAGTCCAAGCTTTTTTACTTGGGGGTGGTTTGCTCTGAAGGTGTAACAAGGCAGCCCAGCAGGGGTAGCAAAAAAGCCATGTGCATACTTCATTCAGCATGCCAGATGAAAGGATTATGTCACATTCAAGAGCAACAAAGAGCTCTGTTTAAGTTTGTACCAGGCTGGAACTGTGGGGCAGCCGGTAAAGACCACCAAGGTTTTAAATAAAATCGGACACTTTTAAGTTTCCTCTAGATCTCCTTGCAGTAAATCCACCCAATATGAAGGGAATGCCTGTATCTCCCAGGAGGAAGATCTCTGAGGCTTTAAAGAGGAAAACAAGTTTAATCTATTTTTATATATGCAAACCTCATACATATATTTTAAATATATATCTATACATGCATATTTATTTTTTTCTTACTAAAGGTACCATCAAATTTAAGGACATCACCATATTAGTTTTGTTACAGCTTAGACTTATTCAACAGCAAAATGTTTTTAGCAAGGAAGGGCATTGCTCTAGGACCTCTTCTACCATGTCAAATAGCTAGCATCATTCTTCTCCTATAACTTTAATTTAGCCCCAAAGGTACACGTTTCAAATAAAATTGGTGGTTTTTATTGCTGAATACTGCTCGCCTCTGAAAAGTTATGAAGCCAGGTCAGAAAGACTCTTAAGGGCTACACTGCAAGTTCCTTCCATGTGTATCTGCCTCTTAGTGCAGAGGCTTGTTTTTAACTCTCACTCCATGGAGGAGTATTCCTGTAGCCAGGTTGAAATAGTCCAAAATATCTTTGCCAAATAACACAGATCACCAGAATCCCCTCAAGATTGTAGTTAATAATCCAAGGCCCAGACCAATGTATATTGAAGTCAATGAGCCATTTTCACTGGCCCATGAAATCCTAGTTATAAAATGTGAGACAAGCCTCAGTAAAGTCTCAACCCTGTAGAAATATAACTAAGCAGGATTTGACCCAAGCTGGTACACACGTACCTTATACCAGGCTCCATACTTCTAAGATTGGAACGTATGAAGTCCCCATACCCTTTCTTTTTTCACTTTGTCATCCTAAAATCTACTATGATTACAGGTAGCAGGTATATCCTGAGAATTAAACATGACTTAGACAATAGATCATTGTAACTCTTCCAACTCAAAATGATGTAATTTATGTTGAAAGGCTATTGAAGATCAACACTGATATAATTATTTATGGAGAACTCCAGTGAGGCTCCAGATGATGCCCTCTGGTAATACTGGTTTTCCTAAGTGGTTCAGGAAACACTGCTGCTAGAACACAGACTATCCAGCCACGAAGTTATGCCAACAGCCCTTTTGTTGTCTATGTTAACATCTATAAAGGATTTATGAGAATAAAGGAAACATTAAAAAGACCTATTAGATAATGTATCAAGAGCAAAAAAAGCAAAACTGCAGAGAGATTTGTCTGTCTAGTTAAAAAATGGTACGGCTAGAAATGCATTTCTTGAAAAGCCTGGAGAGAGAGAGAGAGAGAACTAAAATGAGCAGCTCTGTCCCTGCGTAACATTTAAGAATAAATTAGACCAACTGTAAATTGAAATCCTTATGAATAGCCATACTCAGGGATTGAACTTGTCAAACTCATTAACTGCTTAGACATTGGTTACCCGCTTTACTGACTTATAAAGACAAAAGTGGTGTTTTTAATTAGTCCAAAACCATACGGGAATATTCAACAAAAAACTATTGGAATTGTTACTTTTTTTTTTTAAACAGTTCACTGGCACTCAAAATCTATCCAACAACAAATAATATGCTATGCTTTTATCCTGTGTAAGTGAGAAGGTGCTTTCTACCAGATATTGTCCCTTGTGGCTGTTGTTAATGAGGAAAGGCAGAGCTCAGCCTTTCTAGGAATTGCCGCATACTTGAGAGTGCTCCAGACACATGGTCCCAGGCCAACTTCTTAGCAGGCTTCTCGACATCTAGCTCTTACCTCGGGTGAATTCACCATGCAGCCTGCTTCCAGGCTCTGCAAGGATTATCCATTCCCCAGCTCCTTTCATTTCTTGCAGCCTGGGACAGCCCTTGCAGCAGGGACTGAATGGACAGCCACATTGGGTGTCTTCTCCACACGGGACTCATTGGTCCACAAGTCTAGTCTCAAAATATTTCCTTAGAAGAAACATTACATAAATGTCAAAAAATACAGTTTAGAGAAATACCGAGAAATGTGTCTGCTTGTGAAATCATCAAGTAAAATCCAAATACCATGACATTGACAACCTGACTACAAATACTTTTGAGTATGCTTTTTGAAACTCCAAGTACATTCAGTAGGTCTGGGAACTGGTTTCTTTTGTTTTATAACCTCAGAATTTTCTGGTTTTCTTCTGTCAGAAAACCCAAAATGAAAAAGAACACAGAAAGGAAAAATTGAGGGCACAATAAAGTCATCTGGATATTACCAGACCCTCCCCACGTGCCCCAAAACTTACAAAAACTTGAAAAGCCTCTCTCAAAGAAGGTAGAGCAATAGTTACTAGCATTCAAGTTTGCCTGAGACAGCAGCTAAAAAGCTTGCTCTTCTCTGCTGAATTTTCATTAATAATCCAAGTTACTTAATGCTTAACTCTAGAAGCCAAACTACTTTCTATTTGTCACACTCTGTAGTCCCTAAAATACTAACATAGCCTGCAAGCCAGTTCACTTTTATCTACCTAAGAGTTGACAAGATCCGCACCCTGTCAATATCCTAATGAAACTTCACAAAACCAAATTTATGCAAAACTTTAATGCTCTAGACTTCACTACTCTATTGTACGCTGTACTTATCTACCCACCTCTCCAAAATCCCTTTAATAGAAAATAACAGCAGGAATTGCCAAAGCAGAATATTTTTAAGAACATCTAAATATAAGCACTTTGTCTGGAAGAACGTAAAGATAAAAATGACTGAATGAGGTAAAACTATCTTCTTTTTACTTGACTGATCTATACAGACTCATGGCTCAGCTACTTCAGCACTGACACTGCAGGCTTGTAAGTGATTTTCACTCCTCCAGAACAGCAATAGGTTCAACTGAAGCTCTTGGTGTGGCTTAGGAAATTTCACTCATCCTCCCTCAAGCAGTCTAAGCTCAAACCATTACCATCATTGAATCTGCAGGAATTCTGCACATAGTGCTGGGTAGTTTGGAAATTAGAACAACCCCAGCAGATCAGATCGCTGCGAATTGGGCCAAAAGGGATTAATTATTGATTATTCCTGCCAAATTCTCTTTAAACAAAAGAGCCAGAAGATGTCTTCACCTCAATCGTAGCTCTCAGAGACAGTCTTTTTAGATCAATTACAATGCAAACGTACTCCTCCTTTAATATAGACTGCGTGGTTATGAGATTAAGCACACGCTCAGTGGGAATAATATAAATTTCACATAATTTTCTTTAAAAATACAAGAACTTTCCCGTGAATACAGTAATCACCTTCTCAAGAACTCTTAAAATGTCATCATAGATTAATTTTGACTTTGAAAAGTTATTATGATTCTATAGTCAAATTAGCATTGCAAGTGTAAAGATAGTATTTTATATAGATATATCAACCTACTTACACTGACTGAAACATCCCCACACTGTATTTCCTCAGAGACCATCAAGAAGAACATAAGTCTTGTGGCTAGTGCACTGGGCTGAGGATCAGAGTCCAGCTCATGGGTCTGACAAGTTTCTACTTACTTAAGGCACGCTGCCTTTCATTCTCTCTTGTAGTATGATAATAGTTTCATCAGGGAGCTCAGCCATGCCCATTGCACTTTCCCAATTCCCTAGAATTGACTAGGTTGGACCTTCTCATTGCTAGAGCATTATTGATGAAGAAATCTGTTTCATTCTTGAAGGAACCGGCTGGCTTGATATTATACAGAAAGATTTAAACTGATTCACTGGAACTCTAGCACTAGAAACTGAGTCAAAAACTTATTGTGTTTGTTATTCAACAGGACATATGTCATGGCTGAAGGTAGGAACAGCAGTACCGGGTCAGCCCAAAGACCTAGCTGGGTCACTACCCGCCTCCAACACCGCTGTAAGGACATGCCCAGGGAAGAGCCAGACCTGGGCAGGCGAGTGGTTATTGTCTTGGCCCTTAGGCTCCAACTCCTGTCACTGAAAGTGACTTCCTGAACTGTGCGTGGATTTTATGCCACCTCATCTTCAAAATGTAGCCACAGTCTGCTCCCTTGCATGTTCGCTGTGACATCTCTGACCGTACCCTCTTCAGCTGCTGCAGGGAAAAGAAAAATCTCCTTTTAAAGCTTCTTCACCATTTTTATCCTGTGTTTGACTACAGCCATGAGCAGTTATGCCACAGAGCAGTCATTTTCACATTCCGTAAACTCTAAGGTAATAATTTTGGCATCCAGTTTGATGAACCAGTAAGTTGCTGATCTGTTGCACTTCACTTATCCCAGTAATTTCACTGTCAATTAGCAAATAACACCCATACCTATGCTCTCACACATGTAAGGGCTCGCTGGAGCCAGGGGGGACATGTTAAAGCCCAGCTCCGAGGGCACCTCAGGGGATGCCACGGCCCCCCGCCTGGCAGAGCGGGCCTGGGACCAACTGACTGAGCCCCCGCCCGGTGGAGCGGGAGCGGAAGCGGGCCCGGGCCCAGGCCCTGCCCTGCCCTGACTGACTGACCAAGCCGCCGCCCGGCAGAACGGGAGCAGGCCCGGGCCCAGGCCCTGCCCTGACTGACCAAGCCGCCGCCCAGCAGAACGGGAGCAGGAGCAGGAGCGGGAGCGGGAGCAGGAGCAGGCCCGGGCCCAGGCCCAGGCCCAGGCCCAGGCCCTGCCCTGACTGACCAAGCCCCCGCCTGGCGGAGCAGGAGCAGGAGCAGGAGCAGGAGCAGGAGCAGNGGAGCAGGCCCGGGCCCAGGCCCTGCCCTGACTGACCGAGCTCCCGGCCGGCGGAGCGGGAGCGGGAGCAGGCCCGGGCCCAGGCCCAGGCCCTGCCCTGACTGACCAAGGGGAGGGGCGCCCCGCCCGCTCCTCCCCAGCGAGCAGCCGGCCCTCCAGTGCAGCTCTGAAAATTCAAGTTAGACACCCAGGCACTTTACTGCAAAAGGCCAGCCGCAGCCAGGTTTGCTGAAACACTTCCAAAGTGAACATTTATAAGAATTATTTTTAAAGCCTTGAGGACTGCGTCTAAAAACCCCATTGCAGTGTTGTGTCATTACACAGAGACAGCATCTTGGCCTTTCTGTGGTGCTGTCCTGCTTTGTGTTCTGAGTTAAGGGCAGTAGTAAAACCAGCTGACATGTTATCATCAGGTGTGGTCGATGTCACAGCAGTAAACACACCCCGGAAAAAAAAAAGAAAAAGAAAAAAAATGTTTTGGAAACAATACCAAGGATTGAGAATAACCAAAGAGTTAGAGAATACATATTGCTTCCTACTTTCTCCAAGAAAAGTTACTAAGGTCTAACTTCCAAAAGCGGCACAGACAAAAGGCAAAACAATAGCACTGAGACACCCCAAGGGGCTTCACCATTCAAATCATGACAGGCATCTACACAGAGATCTCACTTCACACCTGTGTCACAGAAAGAGGATGAAGTTGTGCTTTAGCACATGCTTTTTTACACAGCTGGATGAAAGGTTTAGAAGCTCATATGAAAATATGAGGCCTCCCTCTAGTGGGTTCTTTTTGTGACCATGTTTTACATGGAGAAATTGCTTTATAAAGCTGATCAGAAGCAAGGCTTCTAAGCACTATATCTATATATTTAGTGTAAGAAAAATCCATGCAGCCAGACTGTAAAGCACTAGAGTAGTTAGTGTGCTACCATCAGCAAGTGCAAGCTTTTGATCCTGCCACTGAATCTGTGCAGGAAATGTGCATTGAGAGTTACAAGCTCAGACTTGGAAGCCACAGTAGCATGTCAAGCATTCACAGCATGAGAACCACAGTTAACATCTCATTTTTCCTTTCAAAGCTTGTCTTACCTTTATTAAAGGTGTTACAGAACAATAGCCACAGCATGCCAGTCTGCTAGCAGAGAGGGGTTAACAGTGGTAGAGAATGAAAGAGGATATAAGCAACTTGCTTACAAATAGGTAAGTGTTTCTATTAATTATTTTTGTTGGAACAGTGATGCCAATTTAAGAGTGAGAGAAACTGCCTCTGGAGGATACCCAAAATACATTTCTTCTGCAAGTGACCCCAAGCTTATGCTTCATAAACTCTTGAAAACTGTTTGGAAAATTAAGATTATCACTGTCACTCCAGGAACTTTCTTCCTTTTTGGATAGCTGTCCACACAGGCCTTCCATATCTTATCGAGTAATCAAGAGATCTTTTACCAAACATTAATAAACTTTCCTTTTCACAGTAGCATTGAAAAAATTATATCTTGCTCAAATGCAAAGCATGCAGTATGAACAATCTACAGCTGCAGATTACATTCTTTGAACACATTCTAGTTTCCAGCTTACAACAGAACCAGTCAAAAAAAAGATGCGCGAGTTTAGTTTACTTGGCTGCAGAGGACCTTACAGAGTCGGTGAGGCAAATGTTACTAGGTCTGCACTTTAAAGATACAGTGAGGAAGTTTTACTCATCCATCATACATTTTATTTTCTAGTATCAGTATGTAATCATCTTTAAGGAAGTTGAGGGATAAGAACTGAGGAACATACCAGCTGCACTTTACAGATTAACAGCCACAAAAATAGAAAGCAACTATACAATACCTGGGTTTCACAAAACTAGTTTTCATTTGCGACCCTTGACGCAACAATATTACTGCAACAAGTGAAGAAGCTACATCTGTAAAGTGCTATTTTTGTTAGAAGTGGCTAAAAAAGCACAACTACAATAGATTTGGGTATTCGGCGATTAGATTGTCGATGTCCTCCAAATCTTTAACTTCAGGCTCTGTGTTTTTTGATGAAATTGATGAGCCCGTTTGTTGAGCTATCATGAGATGTCACTGGAGCATCCGACTCCAGTTCAGGCTCAATTTTCTTGGCAAGTTGTTTTCCAAGCTCAACTCTGCATTTATAAAAGCAGGAGAAGAAAGAAGAAAAACAAAATTAGTGCTAACAACTTACAGTATTTACTATAAGTCATTGACATTAAAAATAGGTGCCAGTAAAAACTAACTTGACAGTGAACACTGATGAATAATTTTCCCTTCACAAATTACCAATGAAGTTAATATTATTCAACCCAGTGCCATTCATGAACTGGAGTTGTAACAGCTGCTTAGCTGAACAGACACCTCTCAAATTACAGTATGTCTAAAAAGAGAAAATTTTGTTTCAAAAGTTAAGCAAAGTCTTTTCCCCCTCCAGTACTTTTTTGTATTATGCAGCCTGCCCCAATGCAGAATACATTCAGCTTGCTACTGTTCACTGTTGAACATGACATCCCTCACAACACTTACTTGTAGCACCAAGACAGACCTATCCTTCAGCCTTTAAGAAGAGAGCTTAGTGTAAACTGCTATTCTAGGCCTGTAGAGCAAACTCTCTTCCAAATAACCCCTCACAGCACAGGCAGGTTTCACCTGAAAAATCTTACTCATTTCCCAATCCTTCTTTCTCCTGCGTAAGTCTTTATACAGTATGTTGTACAGTTAGTATTACTACAGATTAAAAGAATCTGATTAGCTCCTGATTAAGTTTTAAAATATTTTTAAAAGCACATTTTAAAAACACTTTTTAAAAGTGACAAAGTGACAAACTCCTTGTGAAGCTGCTGTTCACCACATGGAGCTCTACCACAAACCTTGGTCACCGGTGCAGCCTGCATTAGACCCAGGGCTCCTATACATGAAGACATCTGCCAAGAATGTTCATGTATGTCCAGTACAGGAAAATTAGGAGGTGGTCAGACTTACTTAACCGATGCCATTAAAACTGCCTACTAAATGTTTCTAGAGGTGAAATAATTCTTTTTTGCCCTTCTATAAGGGAAATTATTTTCCCTTTCTAATTCTCAGAGCATGAGTTCAGCATGCTTGACTATTTTCTTCATTATTACTGCCTCTCTTCTGCATTCATACTTTTTTTTAAAAAAAATCAAACTAAACAAAGGTCCTTAGCTAAAGTTCTATCTACAAAGTCAGCCATTATGCATGGCTGAACAAGGATTACATGGTGACTTATCCCCAGAAAATTTGTTTTCAGTTAAAACTATCCTGTAATAATTTGTTTTAGTTATAACACTCATTTTTTCCATTGTCTTTTCTCTAAGTCATGATAGATTAAGGAATACCACAGTCAATAAATATACAAGAAACAGATCAAAGAGACTTACCCCCACTGGTCATAACTGTTAATATCCCAGACAACTCCTTGAACAAATATCTTGTGCTCATACATGGCTATAAACAGAGAAAAGAGTCAATAAACTTTATCAGAAAGTCTTACCACACATTCACAGATGAAACATCTATTTACTTACCAATGATGGCTCCCAGAGTGAATGGGTTGAGTTTTGTAAACACAATGGAATTGGTTGGGCGATTTCCCTCAAAGACCTTTCGAAACAAGAGTTACATTGTTATCTACTATGCTTTAAAACCAGTTCAGAAACTGGCAGTTTGTATTTTCCTTATAGCCCACACTGGATGATTTGAATTAGCAGCAAATACAAATCCTGAAAGCTTTAAAGGCTAACAACTTCAATCAGAAAATAGTATCATTTTCATGTTTTATTACAAACAATGGCAAAATGTTATCTCCAAGTACTGTTACCAGCTACAATGGGCTACAGGAAGAAATAAAATACAAGTCAGTGTCCCAGGGGCAGCAATAAGCTCATATTTTCTGAAATGTCTCAAACGTCTTCCAGATTAGCATGCTTTAGCAGGAGTGCCATTCACAGACTGCTCCACTAGGCCTGACAAGGTAGAACCTGTAAGACAACCTTCATGGCTGACCAGACAGTAGCACTTGACAGTCACCGGAGGGCACTGCCTCATCAAACTTCATCAAGCAGGCCAACAATACTCTCACCACCACAGTACCTAAAACAGAGGAAAGCTGTCTAGTGCCAAAGCCTGGTTACCTTATGGGGAAGAAGCTTCTCCAGAGCATCTCCACTCAGTCCTGCTGCTTGAAGTTCCTTACGAGCTTCATCAGCAGTCTTTCCTTTCATCAAGGCCTCAGTCTGAGCAAGGAAGTTGGCCAAAAGGATCTAGCAAGTAGAAATAAAAACATCACCACAAGCTGTTGCTTCCTTAGCTGAAACAGTGATACCTAGTGCTTGAATCTAGACCAAGACCTAGTCTAGAGTTACAACTTTTTTAACACTATGGCAGTAAAATGTTCAGTAGTTTTAAACTGTGTAACGCCCACTATTGCTTTTACCTCAGAGTGCAAGGAGGCTCAATTACTATTTTAATAATGCATGTATCCAAAGACAACCAGAACTGTTTTGCAGAATCCTGCCCCCACTGAAACTGACAGCGAGCCTCCCAGTGAGAACTAAGAGCCAGGATTTCACACACCCCTTTTCACCCAGTATAGTCTATATTTTTATCCTATGCTATACCATATGCATGGAAAGCCAGGTGCAAAGATAGGTCAAAGGTAACCACCTAAGATGTACTTACTCTACATGAAGGAAAATCCTCATAGCACCCATGTAACTTCTACTGTATTGGTATGGATTGGTTAGTTTCCTATTCCCTGCCTTATGTTAGCCTGCAAATTCATGTGTGGTTTTGTCCTACCCATTACACTGAAGATGAACTCTTACTATATCTACAGTCAAATGAAACCTTTTCTCCCCTTCTTTTGGAAAGTCATCTTCTAAAACTTTCACCTGTACTTGGTGTTACTCAACAAAAAAATTACTCTTACACAAATTAAATAGCACTTCTAATCTGAAATCATGACAAGATTGGAGTTTAGTGAGGAAACATCTTTTTCTTAAGTATGCAGTAAGTAGTAGACCTGGACATGTTTCCACCTACGGAACTTAAAAAATGTTAGACATAATTCACTGAAAATCCTTAGCTAGCTGGTACATTAAAATAAAAATATTGGACTGGTTAAAAAATATCTATGTGTAAAAGGCTATCACCCTAGCCACGCTAGCATATTCACTAAATTTTGTCCTAGAAGTCAAGACTTGCAACAGCACCTCTTCAGAAAGTTTTCATCAGCTCTGAGAATTTGCTTCTTCCTACTCTGCAAGAATTGCACTCCTTACAATTCCTACAAGGAATTTTCTCTCCAAACACTTAAATGCTCAACTCTTTCCAGCCTCTGTAGGCCAACAGGACACACCACTGATCTGCCTCAAGAACTGCAGCTGCAATTTCTTCAAGAATAAAAATATCGCTGTGTTACATATAATATGTAATTATAATTTAGAGATTTTCAAATCTATTGTGAATGTTCACAGAGCCTATGTGTATAGTTGCAAAGGGATATTTAGAAATCTCACACACTGCAATACTGAAGAAGCTTTAATGCCTTCAGCCACAAGAAAATACAGGTGCCCTGGCAAAGAACTTATTACCTTGTGATGCAAGCCATTTCTGACTGGATGCTGGGTCTGGACTGGGATCAGAAAGTCACAGGGAATCATGCGAGTTCCTATAAGAAAAAGCTATGTTAACCCTGCAACAGGAAAATCTTAGAAAATCTTCGATTC
>VZTV01032889.1:0-13264 GCA_013400875.1 Anhinga rufa | reverse complement strand
TCCCCCCATCAGTGCCCCGGTACCGGCTGGCGGCGCGCTCCGTGGCCGAAACAGCCCTGTCAGTGCCCCGGTACCGGCTGAGGCAGGTGCTCCGGCACCCCAAGAGCTCCGGCCCTGCCTCCTGGCCCCCGGCCGGCCGCGGCAGCCCAGCCCTTGCACTGTCCGGCAAGCGGCTCCGTCGCCCGGTGGGCCACGAGTCCGTAACTGCACGCTCGGGACCGGCGTTATTCACGTCGGGGCTGCACCAGCCCGGGTGCTGGGTGGGCTCCCACAAGGCCAGCACGGCACACCGAGAAACGACAAGGTATTTATACAGTTAAAAGTGGCAGTAACACGCGCTATTCAGCCCAGCCGGGCATCGGGCTGCTTCTTTCTCACTTCATCATAAAGGTTCAGCTCCTTTTAAATTTACTACGCGCACTCAGAGGGTGAGGGGCTTGTTTGCGTAGAGGGCTTTCTGACGCAGAGGGGTGATTTTTAGTGTCGTAATGAAGACAGTTCCCCCAGAGGCCGCGTGGTTCTGCCCAAGTTGACAACGTACATACAACATCCTGATCAGCTGTTCTCCTTAAGGTCTGCTTGCCCCGGGATGTCCCTGGCCAAAGGACTTCGTACCTTATGGCCCAGCTGAGGTGGGAGTTTTCCCTTTTATCAGTCTCGGTCCTTCTCCAGGGATACGGAATGTTTGTTCTTCTAATTAAAGATAACATAGTGTCCTTTAGTTATTAGCTTATCATATATGAAGAACATCTTGACCTGATACAACGTTAGCCAAGTTTCTTCAGCCCTTCCACGGCCAGCTTACCTTGTGGGGACTTTTCAAATCCTCCGCTGCACGAGCGGCGCACTGAGGAGCGTGGTGTTTGTTTGAACGTGTCCCTCTCGTGCTAGCGCAGCTCGTGTCCCTCCGTGGTCCGGCTCTGGTGCCTCCACACAGGACAAGGCTGTGGTAGGTGGGTTACTCCTGGTAGCTCTGGAGGCTGCGGGTCCGATCTGATCCGTAACTCCTTTTTAATCTGACACACGTTATGCTGGTGGATATGTCGGGTGGAAATAAAACAATTTTTTATGTTCAATGCACAGAATCACCGGTTGGAAGGGACCTCAGGGATCATCCAGCCCAACCTTCCTAGGAAGAGCAGAGTCTAAACAAGATGGCCCAGCACCCTGTCCAGAGGACTCTTGAAGGTGTCCAACGTGGCCGAGTCAACCCCTTCCCTGGGGAGGTTATTCCAATGGTCACTGTCCTCAGGGTGAAAAATTTCCCTCTGGTGTCCAATCGGAATCTCCCCAAGAGCAATTTGTGTCCGTTCCCCCTTGTCCTCTCCATGTGACTCCGTGTAAAAAGGGAGTCTCCATCTTCTTTGTAACTACCCCTTAAGTACTGGTACACGGGGATGAGATCCCCTCGGAGCCTCCTTTGCTCGAGGCTGACCAAACCCAGCTCTCCCAGCCTACCCTCATATGGCAGGCTTCCCAGTCCTCCCAGCATCCTGGTGGCCCTTCTCTGGACCCTCCCAGCCTGCCCACATCCTTTTGGTACAGCGGGGACCAGAGCTGCACACAGCACTCCAGGTGTGGCCTGACAAGCGCTGAGCAGAGCGGGGTAATGACTTCTTTCTCTCTGCTGGCGATGCCCTTGTTGATGCACCCAGCACCCCATTGGCCTTCTTGGCCGCAGCAGCACGCTGGTCGCTCATGTTGGGCTTTCTGCCCTCCAGGACAGAAAGGCATCCTGGCGCTCCACTTGCACTGGGCGGCAGCAGACTGAAACTCGTGATGCCACCTTTTTGGCAACAGACTTCCTCCTATATAGGAACTAGCGGGTTTTTTCCCCTGCTGTGGAAAGAGGCACGGCAGAGACCTGCGTACCCTTTCAGACTTGCTCCTCCATCTTAGGGAGGGCAGACAGCGAAGCATCACACCTTCCTAACGGATGACAGGACAGCTCATCCTCAGGCGGGGCCGCAAGGATGTGTGACCACGCTTCTTTTTCCCCTTCCTGTATTTCTGAGGACCGTTGACCCCTTGCTATCGGCCAGACAATCCTCGCATTCCTAAACAGACAAGAAACGCCTCACAGGCCTCAGGCACCGGCCCAGGCTGTTTGTTCTCTCAGGGGACACCGCAGGATGCGACGGAGCGCCAGTGAAACCATCGGAGCGCCAGTGAAACCCTCCTCGAGCGGCGCGGCTGCGCGCATCGCTCCTACGGCACCTAAAGCTTTACACAGAGGAAAGGAGTGGCACCTAATAAGTAATGTTTTGGGAAAAAAAAAAAGTGGAAGACAGGGAAACGGAGCTTCAACTTTCAAGGTTTAGAAGAACGTCATCTCTCCATGATTAGGACTGAAAATGGCAAGATAGCTCACACAAAAAGAAGGCGGAGAGCGCCAAGCGTACAGGTAGCTGAGTTGTAATTCCCTACTGCGCCTCAGCTAGAAAGGGCAGCTCTTCCAAAAGTCTCTTGTCCATGTACTTATCTGAAAGAAGAGTGAAAGTATCATAATCGGGAGCAATTCTTTAGATGGGTCATGGGAAATCTATCAAATCCGAGCCCCTTCAATTATAGCTTGCGGTGGGACAGGCTCGTAACGTGGCCGGCAGAAACGTGGGTTCACGCGGCTCCAGGTGCCCGAGTTGCAGCACAGGAGCTGAAACTCGAAGTCACGAGTGCAGCCGTGCCCCTCACGTCTTGGAATCCTGGTGAGGAAGCGTGAAAAAGGCAGAGAGGGAGGAACTGAGGAGAGAAGGCAGGCGGGAGTAGGAGGGGGATGGAGGAGGAAGCCGTACCTCAGGGAATGCCACACACCCCTAAAAGCTCCCAGGAGACAATAAAATGAATGCCAGTGCTGACTTGCATAACTGGGGAGAAGAAGGAAAACGTCGGTATTTCAGTTACATCAAAGATAATGATCACAGAATCCCAGCACGGCGGGGGCTGGCAGGGCCCTCTGGAGCTCCCCCCGTCCAGCCCCTGCGTGAGCAGCACACCCAGAGCAGGGGCACAGGACCGCGTCCAGGCGGGGTGGGAATGGCTCCAGGGAAGGAGACTCCACAGCCTCTCTGGGCAGCCTGGGCCGCTGCTCTGGCACCCGCACAGCAAAGGGGTTTTGCCTCAGATTTCAGTGGAACTTCCCGGGTTCCAGCTTGTGCCCGGTGCCCCTTGTCCTGTCGTCGGGCACCGCTGAGAAGAGCCCAGTCCCATCCTCCTGACACCCGCCCTTCAGACACTGATAAGCCCTGAGGAGATCCCCCTCAGCCTTCTCTTCTCCGGGCTGAACAAGCCCAGGTCTCTCAGCCTTTCCTCCCCAGGGAGATGCTCCATCCCCTGAGCATCCTTGTGGCTCTGCGCTGGCCTTGCTCCAGCAGCTCCCTGTCCTTCTGGCACTGGGGGCCCAGCACTGGACACAGCACCCCAGCTGCGGCCTCCCCAGGGCAGAGCAGAGGGGCAGGATGGCCTCCCTCGCCCTGCTGCCCACACTCCTGTCCATGCAGCCCAGGACACCGCTGCCCTTCTTGGCCCCGAGGGCCCAGCGCTGGCTCAGGGGCACTGGCTGCCCACCAGCACTGCCAGGGCCTTCTCAGCAGAGCCGCTTCCCAGCAGGTCAGCCCCAGCCTGTGCTGGTGCCGGGGGCTGTTCCTCCCCAGGGGCAGCACCTTGCCCTTGCTCCTGGTGAATCCCATGAGGTTCCCCTCGGCCCAGCTCTCCAGCCTGCCCAGGGCTCGCTGGATGGCAGCACACCCTTCTGCCGTATCAGCCGCTCCTCCCCTTTGATACTGTCAGCAAAGTTCATGATCGCGGTCAGTCACCCTTGAAGCTGTAGTTTTCCGCTGTTAGGGCAGACTCTCGTAGGTAGAATGGAATCCAATTGATCTGGACCTCAAAAGGGAAAAATACAAAAGCAAAGACTTCACCTGGCGGGAACTGAGAGACATTTGATGTCATACCCCCGTGTTCCTAAACCTTGCGAGTTTTACGCCTGCCATCCACCTTCCGTCAGGTTTGACCCTCAACACAAATGCTGAGCGAGTAGTTTGTGCTCCAGGAGTTCATCCTCCCCCGTCGGACACCAGCAACGCACCAGGAATGCTGTTAGCACCAGCAACGGCATAACCTTTGGCCACCCAAAGAAGGAGGAAGAGCACCTGCACCTCAGGACAAGCTGGCAGCCGATGAGGATTTGATAAGCTTGTTTTGGGACACAGTCAAGCATGCAGACACCGCGGGAGGCAAAGGGAATAACGAGCAGATGATTGGCGAGCTGAAGCTCGGGGTTTGCTCAGAGACCTTGAGTTCAGTGGAGAGATGCAGTCAGGGAGTGCATTGGGTGCCGACGCACATAATTACCCTTGCGTAGCTCCACAGTGGTGGAATGGCTGGGTTATCGCCGGCGGCGTTAGGAACAGCGCACACCTTGGTGAAGCATGCCATTGAGAAAGGCCAAGGGTTTCACATGTAACCTTGAGGCAGCCTTAGAGAAGGACGAAGCAGTGGGTAGTGCCTGAGCTTGACTGAGAGGGGCCGGTGGTACTCGTGTGTCAGAGGGTATTTGGGAGCGGAGACAGCAGTGGCGATCCTGCGGGATGCAGACGGCAGCCAAGCAGGAGAGGTACAGGGGCACGGCTGCGGCAGCTCACAGAAGAGGCAGACCCAGGCTGTGCTCCTTACGGCTTCAAAAATTAAGTGGTTTAAAACCGAATGAACAAACCTGCACCACGCCTCTGCTGCTGGGTACGTTCAGAGGTTTGATTTATCTTTTCATGATCACAGCGGGTCCAATGGAATGAGTCGCTGTGAAACAGTTCTCCCCCAGTTTCCTCTTTTAAAAGCATTTAACTTTGTCTGAGTCGCTACTAATGTTTTATTTGCGAATCCAACCATTCAAAATACAAAAATGTCAAGAACAGATTTTTTTTCCCCTGTGTATAATTACAAAACACAACAAATTTCAGTGAAGAAAATTGAGTAATTTTCATTATTCACTCCTATATTCAACTCCAGAAAAGCAAGAACGATGAAGTTGCGAGCTTCCCCAGTTTTCCTATTTTTCAAACCAACCTGAAGAAGCAGCAAAGTCCTTGATCCACCCAACCAGTAGCAGAAACCCGCACCCAGGCGTGGCCGTGCTTCACTGAACTCCCTCGCTTTGCGCTTCCTTTTTGAACTCTCCCTAATTTCACTCCCTCTGCACCCCTTTTGGTACAAACTAGATCATTTACTCCGAGGCGCGGGGCCGCGGTCACCCCTTTGCAGGCCGCCAGCGACGCAGCAGAGCACCGCCACGGTGGTGAAAGGCAGCGCTGCGCTACCCGGCGTTGCAGCACAGGGTAGCACCGAATCATGGCATTTACTTTACACAATGTAACCAGGCAACGCCTGGGCATTCTACTGCCACTTTATCAAATATAGAGACAAAGAGCTCTTCATCAAAATCACAATCTCCGTGTAAAACCATCCCTGCCCTTGCTATAGGCAGCAAGTGTTCCCCCTGCCCCTGAACAAGCCAACCCAGAAATAAATACTTGCGAGAAAGGACGCTTCTGGAGCTACAGAGAATGATCAAAACAACCAAATATCCAGAAATCTGACCTTCAGAGACCATTTTGAAAGGCAGTAAAGCGAGTCTATTCCATAACAAACTGGTAACAACAACTTTATTTTGCTCTAGAACGTAAAAAACAACCCCAAACCCCAGAACATCCTTTGCTCAGGACCATCATTTAAGTAAGACGTTTTAGTCTAGCTGGAACATCCCGGTCACCTTAATACAGATTCCGGTTCCTCGCAGCGGTAGTTTCGATACTTTCTGGTGGGACGTTTGTCAGATGGATCAGGTCTGAAGCTCCTTCCCTGAAGACAGCTCACTGCCCTGCTCGCCTTGAAACGGCCCCTCTGCCAGAAGGAGTTTTTCGCAGCTCCGCGGCTTCTCGGTGGTTTGCTGCCAAAATCCCTGAGCCCACCTCTTCTCTCCAAGGAGAGAAGGCAATTAGGAAGAGATAGGTTACAATTCTCTGACTTTTTGTATCAATTTTGCTACAGCAAGGATACTGCAAGGCAGCGGTGTGTTACGAAATGGACCCGCGGTTTCTGTGAAGGAAGCCAGTACAAAGCTTGCATTATGCCGGGCAAGGAGAACCTGATTTTCATGTACTTACGAGGTTAATTTTTCAAAGCTTTAGAGTACACTCCATGCAGCCTTCTCCTTGCCTCCTCCTCACCACATCTTTGGTTCATACCAAATTTAAGAGACTTCCTCAGACCTCTGTGGCACCTGGAAATGGATCCGGGAGTGAACGAGCACCACCCTGAAACTGGCTTCTAGCCACGAAGGACCCGATACAGCTACCCGGTAGGCACTTCTGTAAAGATCGAGAGTGAACAGCGCTGTTTCCTTCTACTGGAATTAATTTTACTTAAATGTCCTTTCTTCTGTCTGTAGCAGCACCTAACCTTCCCGCGACAAGGCAGATGAGCCTTGTTTTTCAGAGCTGACCAGAAACTGGTCTTTTCAAAAAGCACTATCCCTTGGAGGTCTGGCACCGTAGCTCCACCCAGTGCCTAAACCCCTCCTCATCCGGAAATCTCCTCCTCTACTGCTGGAACAGGTCCGACACGCAGCAGCGTCACACACTGCTTGCGCTCCACCACACCAGTCCAGCAGACAGCCACTTGTCACTGCAGCACACGTAGCTAATGCTTCATACGCACCACAGGTCGGGTTTATTGGTGTTGACAAGCTTTCCTGGGTTGCAGTGCTGGACCATGAACTCCTCTCTGCTTTTATTGCCATCCGTTTGCAGGTGCGCATCTAAAAATTTCATCCCCGTGAGGCTGGGTATGGCAGTGTCTACAGAGGTAGGCCTGCTGCCCTGCTTATCGCTAGAGAGCCAGGGCTGAAAGCCAGCCTGCTCACGGCCGTCTTCACTTGAGCGCTGGAGAAGGCCTTGGTAAGCAGAATCTGAAAGCGGAAACGTGCGAGGCTCCCACGGCTGTACGTTCTGCGGAGCAAAAAGGAGAGAAGGGAGAAGCTGCTGAAATTAAAAGCCTAGAATCGAGTACTCAAAGAACTCTACGATACCACCTCCTCCCTGTCCACACCGCCCTGCTGGAGGACCAGCAGATTTGATTTTGAAAGCTAGCTCTAAGTTGACCAGGGTGCCAAAGCAAAGCTAAGTTTTAAGAGCAATGAACACTGTGTGCTATTACAACATTTCCAGGATCACTGGTTCAGCTTTCCGATGGTATCAAGACTACTGCCTTGCCATCCCCACTGACGCTCCTTAGTTTTCATAGTCTCTTCATCCGAAAGGCTTCCAAAGCCAACGCTGTGCACTTGAGCCCAAACCAAAGACAGATCTGGTATGAAGGGTCAGATTGTGCTTCTAAGACTTTGTCAGACCATCCCTAAGGATGAGGGGACGTTCAGTTCCTCTGGTAGTTTCAGAATTTAATCCTTAGCAAAGTTATCTCCTTCCACCAAAAAGGATCCGGTGAATAGTGCAACTGCCTGAAAGTATTCACTGTCGCGTAGGGGACTCACTCCCACCCACCAGGGGTGAGTGATCTCAGACTCTGGGTCAACAGTGTTTTAGAATTATTTAAACTGTGACATAAAGAAGAATTTATCCCATGCTGAATCCTTTAGCCAGCCCCGGTCTCAGCAGACACACAAGCTGAACTACCTTTTGAGCAGCGTGAAGCTCATGTAGCTTTCAGAAAATTTACTTTATACACCAGTAAAAGTGTTTTAGAGAAGAACATGCAAGCTGAAGCCAGCTGACATTTGTTACAGCGTAACCTCACCCTCGTTGCTTCCTCGGGCGTTTCCGGGGAAGCTCTGGTGTCTTTAACGCAAGACAGCACCACTCTGGTCCTACCGCGGACGGAGAGGGATTGCGAACTGCCGCAAGTCTTGGGGCCGTGCAAGCCAGAAGGGTGCACATACAGGTCATCAAGGCAATTCAATCCGGTGGCTGGAGGTGCTGGCGGAGGCTGCCCAGCCCACTGGCCGTCTGCTTTGCTGGAGGACCTACAGCAGGTCATGTATAACAAGAAACCCAAATAAATATAAGATCACTGTACTGTGAAAAGTGTAAGCTTTATCCCCTCTATACAATCACATGATATTATATTGCCCAATTAGTGCTTTAACTAATTAGCTCTTTCTCTCCCCTACCATCTCTTCAAAGAGCATCTCATGGCTTCTTGGGCAGTCACTGTCCGTTTCACTCATCCCGCGCACAAGGAGAACAACTGAGCATTAAGAGAGCGTAAAGCCTTGTGAAAAGAAGTAAGACCCAACGAACACCACACCAACTGCTAGAGACAAGGCTGCTACAGCTGAAGCTACCCAGGGGGACTCCAACCTTCTTCCCCGGTGTGACTACACTATCTGGCATTTTTCCAGGCGTATGGATAACCAACGGTGTGACCTGTCAGTCCCTCTCCCCTCTCTACTGCTCAACAACTTGTGAAGACATCAGACAATTTCAGCTCCGGTAGAGGCAGGGATCTCAAAAACAGGAAACTCTCAAAACAGAACGGAAGCAGAGATAGACCTGCTACTTCCCCCGCTGAAGGGAAGGCAGAGAAGGATGCGACTTTTACCCAAGCAAACAGAACGCCTGTACCTCTGGACACAGAGCAGGTTGTTCTTTGTCCAGGCAACAGGTAAAAAGGTAAGGAGATACAGCAAATGACTTGAAAACAGTCTCCGTAGCAGCAAGTTCTGTCAAATTTATTAAGTAAGCCAGAGGAGAAATGCTTGGAAGAAGTATGAAGTGCTACAGTTAACACAAAGCACTCAACACAAGAGCCTGAGCTTGGTATGAAGCTAATTTTTAACTGGACTGTGACAAGCTGCGTGACTATTCTGCTGATTAGGCCCTATTTTAATCAATGTTTTGCTTCTATTATGTAATAGACTTCTAATATATGAGCAAAATAACAGGCACCCAAAAATTTCTTCATTTGAAAGGAACTTCCTGAACCAGGATCTCTGTACAATCTAAAATGAAGAACAAAGCAAGCCACCTTCTTCCGAGTCTGCTAGCAAAAACAGTACCTGCTTCCTCGCTTGTGGGAAGTAGCAGCTGCCCAGGAATCCCAGCGGGCTCGCTCCAGATCTTCGTATTTGGAGTGATGACTCAAGTACATCTCATCAGAAGTATCCTCCAGCTAGGAAGAGAAGCTTTGTCTGAATACCTGAAGCATGAAATCTCGCCTGCAGGCCAAGCCTACTGTTCTAGAAATCCAGATAAGCAATACCTGACCCATTCAAACTGCCTGGGAACCAGCACACACACTTGGCATCACTACCTCATTTCATTCTTTTCATTACATACTGAATTGGGAACTTGTTCATCAGCCTGACTTGTCGGGAGACATACGCAGGCCGTTGTATGCACCGTGTAACAGCTACCAGGGGCATTAAATCGCGCACAATGACAGGGTTTGTTCTGCCTGCAGCTAGCAGCCGTGACCCACAGCTGACATGCCACCGTAAGCCTCCTCTCTGCTGGCCTTTCGCTGCCTCCAGATGCGACTGCACCCAGCAGAACTGAACAGCTTTTCGTACAGTGGCTTTGCTTACTGGGCTGGCAGGACTTAATAACTGGTAAAGACTGACCCTGGAGCTACTGACGTGCCATTGGCACGTTCTCGGAATGGCTACGGACATCTGAGACAAACTGACAAAACTGTTTTCCTACCTCGGAGTCCGCTTGATTGAAAGGCTCCAGTTCCTCCAGCTCTACCATCCTCCAGCTGCAAGGGGCAACACAAGCGAGAGATCACTTCAAGCAAAAACATGTTTGGTACTAACATGTAAATCCAAACAACACTAATCACTTTTTTTTTTAATGAAATACTTTATTTTTATCCATTAGAGATAATTTCCGGATGTCATTTCATTAAGAGGACCAGCTCATTCTGCCCAACTAGCACTGTTTCCTCCTGTCACCCACAGGATAGAGGATCCGTAAGGCCTGGCCTGTAGATACCTCGGTACTACGATCTCTTTGTACTGAGGCTTCCCCACTCGAGCGGCGGCTGCCATTGACGCTGGGATCACAATGTTGTTGATGTCGTAGGAACATTCCGCTTTTCTTCTTTTTGAGGCCTGCTGAAACACAGAACGAAGAGAAAAACCCCACGCAGAAAGTTAATGTTGGCACAAAAGCCTATCTCAATATCCCTTGGAATGCACCTTCTCTGTAACAGCGAGTGCAGTGGGTTCTTCCTGCTGCCACTGGCGTTCGGTGGTATTTTGGTCATGTCACAACCTCTGTGGTTCGCTTTACTCCTGTATGAAGCAGGATAACACCCGCCTACCTCAGTGGGTGGGATTTCACTTATAACTTTGTATATATTCAGCTCATCTGTGTAGCAAAAAAATAATTTAAATAGGCAAAGAAAAAGGTGATGATGATTCAAGAAGTAAAAACCTGTCATTTCAGTAGACTAGAGGAGCTGTACTTGTTTCACCTTGCAAAATAAGGGCTGAAAAGGAAAAAGTAGAACAAGTAAAGCCACGGAAGCATGCCACCTTCCTGAGGCGGGGGATACTGCTGCTGAGACACCAGGGGAGTATCACAGCATTTGGGCTGGAAGTCGAGCATTGCCACATGGAGGAGCGAGGCTCTGGCACAACGTCCTGGGAACAGCAGGATGAAAAGACCCCTGAGTAGTTCCGAGGTGCCCTTTGATCAGTTTGTAAAGGGGTCCATATCCTGTGGTTCCCTGCAGAGCTGGAGATGAGACCTGCAATCCAGAACGGAAGCGTCCCAAAAAGGCCAAAAAGGCCTCCAAGATGCTACAGCAATTTTTGTTTCTTTCTCAGACAAACACCCTTTTGTTCCTAGGTAGAGAGGCCAACCACGAATTGAAGTTCTCAGTGGCCACATGGTTAGCTATGGTTTATTACTGATGCAATATTATTTAAAAACCTTAATAGGCATAGGACTACTCAGAAGCATCCTTAAAAATCTGCTTAGGAAGCAGAGACTGTACCGGGAAGAAGAGCTTACAAAAGAAGCAGCTAACTCAGAGCTGGGCTGATAAATCTTCTCTGCGTCAGAGAGGGAGGAGAGCACTTGCAAAGGAAGCATGAACAACGTGGGAGCCATAAAACCAGAAAATGAGGAGCTGGTGCAAGCGAAACGGGTGCAGCGGGGCCACAGGCTCCACAGAGGAGCTCGCTGCCCCTTCTGCAAGGGTCGTAGGATCATGAGTCCAGTGAAGATCCACAAGTGCTGAGTCGCATCTCCACGAGAAGGACCTGAAGCACAAAGTGGTCAAACCTAAAACAAGCCCCTCTAGAGCCCCAGCTCTGGGAAAGGTCTGTGTCTGTTGATTAGACCTAACAATTACCTCTAAGCAAAAAGCGGAAGGGAGCAGTGGTAAGGATGGCAAGTCTGAGCCCCCGTCCTTCACAGTCTCCTTTGCTCAACATGCTTGGGGAGCCAGGAGTTACTCAGTGCCTTCCTAGAGAAGTGGTTGTTGTGGGATGTATTTTTTAATCCTGCCCCCACTCGTAGAAGAACAAGAAAATGTTAAAGCTCATCTCTTGGCTGATATTTCTTCTTCATATGGGGAAGTCCACAGCAATTAAATCTCTACTATTAATTTGTGGCCAAATAAAACTGTAACATTATGTGTATGTAGCTATCTGCTTACAATAAAAAAAAAAAAGAAAGGAATCAGTAGAGTATTGTCAGTACTAAATTTGAAGCCAGCCCGTCTGGCAGGGGCAACAGTGTGGCAGGCACCCAGCCAGCCCAGCACTGTCCCGGGAAAAATGAAGCAAGTAACCGTTACCGTCTAACACCAACATCCAAACTCATTTCCCAGCAGCCTGTTAGCAGTAACAACCCTTCTGAATTCCCAGCGAGTTTGCAGCCCCACGGCAACGCTTGGTGAGAAAGGGGTCCCCCAGCTCCTCTCTAAGGCTACTCCCCTTTTCAGATTCATTTGCCACAGCTGTTATTTCAGCTCACCATTGCCGAGCCGCCAGTGAAGGGGGTTTGGCTGGAAGAAGGGGCTGGAGCCTCTGGGAACAGGTACGGCGGGCGGTGCCAAGAACCATATTTATGTGCCTGAGGACTGGAAACAGGAAAGCTGTGATGGGATGTTCCTTCGAGCTGCCTTCTCCCTTCAAACAATGAACCTGTTAATAAAGACGTGAACAGAAAAACCAAGGCGAAGTCAGGCTGACTCAGGACTGGCTGGTGATGTTGCTGCCCCCGTAAGGTCACTAAACCCGTCCTGGGGAACAGAGAGCACTAGAGAGCAAGCGTAAAACAGAAGCCTCAAGGGAAGCATCAGGGCTCTGTGGCACTGAAGACGCTAGCCCAAAGGTGTTCCTTTTGGTGGGCGTTCCCAATATAAAGTGGAAGGTGAAGGAGGTGTTACAGCCATCAAGAACTGCACCTCTCGGTCCCAGATACAGCCACCTGCAAAGCCTCCTTCACTGCAGAACTGGCCAGGCCGGTCCTGGTTCGAACAATCACTCCAATGAGAAACCACGCTGATTTTAAGACAAACATACTCTTCTCCCTGAAGTCCTACATAACCCCAGCTCAAGATGCTTCTTCTACATCAGGTAACTTTTTATTCTTTCTCCCTCTTGGGACTGCCTTATTCCCTGCTGAATACCACAAACAGCAATCTTCCAGTCTATTATGCCGAATTACTCCACTATCCAAATCCTTCCTAAAGATCTAGCGTGGTGAGGCTCTTAGAGAGTTAAACACGTATGAAAATCATCCTGCATTGCTGCATCATCCATTCCAACATGCTCTTCACAGTAGGTGTCTACACACACACCACACACCCCCATACAGGCTGCCCATAAAAAATAATAGTTTTTGTGTAGGCTTGTGGCTAAATAGTTGAAAAAAGAAGAAGGTATAAAGATAAACCAGTTGAAAATCAAAGGGCTGCTGACCAGTCGATAGAATCCAGCCTGGTGTATTATTGAAGCATCCTCTAGTAGGTTCCTCATGTTTATTCAACACTAACCACCTGCTTGTTCTACCCTCATCACACCCCGAGTGGTTTATTGGAAGGACGATCTCTCTCCAGAACACTTCTCTCGGACATCATCCATCCCCGTTCAAAGCTAAGTAACCTCCGCTCGGACCGATTAAACATCATTAAATCAAACTGTAGCTCAGATCGTTAGGGCCAAACCCACACAACCTGGGGCTGCTGATGTACTTTCAGCATGGAAGTTGTTCTGGTTTGGGGTTGGTTTTGTTTT
>VZTV01032875.1:0-26106 GCA_013400875.1 Anhinga rufa | reverse complement strand
CCAAACCATTCTATGATTTTATATTAGATTTTGGCTGGCTGGTCTGCTTCCTTTAGGAAGCAGATTGCTCCATCCAGCTCACCTTAGATCCAATTTTGAAGAGGTTAGACTAGATGACCTCCTTGGTCTTTTCCAACTTAAATTATTACATGACTGGATGATTCCTACTGCTCATACAATGATTTAATTTCTAATAAGCAGCAGAGGAGGGTGAGTACTCTTCTGCCAAAGCCTGGACAATGCTGGTTTCCAGCACACTCTTCACAATGTTAATACACGGACCGCTATGCCTGTTTGGTATCACTTTCAGGGGTGTCTTTAGGATTATCCAAATTCACGGTCTGCAGTGACCTGGAAATATTTTCTTTCTAGTTTTCTTATAATAATCATATGTTGATCATCAAAATATAAAAGCTGGTTGGATCATGATAATTTGGTACTGGTTTTCAAAGCCATTTGTATTGAATGAAAAGAAGCAAAAATCAGATATATAGCACTCTTTCCATCAAAGCTGAAATGTACTTCGCTGTTTTGAATTATAGCGCAGGTGTACCCCCCCACTATGTGTCATCCAGTTGCCAAGGTATGGCCTCACTGGATACATAAAATATGACTTCAGGGAAAGTGTGCACATGAAATGGCATGGTAGCACAGCTGAAATCAGTGGTATCGCTCTGAAGAGCATGTACAATCCACCTAATGCTGAGTGGCTTCTACAGCTTGGCTGACATTAAAGCGTTATTCTCCAAACTGGTGATTGTAATAACCATTCTGGTTTGTGATATTCAGAAAATAATAATTGTGCCATAGAATGGTTGTGGATATCTTTGAAAATCAGCATCTGATCACTGATGGGAAAGCAAAATTACCCATTTAGATTCCTAGGTATTGTTATTTTTATTGAACATAACCAGTATGGCTGACGTTGCTAGTAATAAGGAGCAAAAAATTGAGATACACAAAACATTGGATCAGAGCTGAAATTATGTTTGTAGCATATGTACGTGTTAAAGCTAAAATAATTTTCTTGGGGTTTTATTTTGTTTTAAAAATTCATGCTGCCTTGATGTGTTTTCCCGTTAGTTTCCATATTATCCTAGCAAGAACAGTCAGTCATTCATTTTTCTTTACGTTATAATTTGTCAACTCTATTTCTCTACCAGATAATTTTGTCACTGTTGTGCTACGTACTCCTCTTAAAGTGATTTACCTTTCTAGTAAGCACTCCAAAATAAAATGCATGGCAGAAAAATTTTGATTCAGCCACCCTGCAGAAGTGAGCATTGTCCATGGCTTTGATTTTGAGAGAGTAATACTTCTGCCTTCATCTCACTAAGTATAGTGTTGACAACATAGCCGAGAAATTAGCCCTTTTCTTAATTCTGTACCAAAAGCAGCATTGCTAGCTATGAATTTATGTGCTGTACAAAATTAATATATAGAACAAAGGCTGTCAGAGCGTGAGTATTGGTCAAAGACTTATTCAGGTCCTTTTATTTAGTTTCTTTGAGAAATAAAATGCATCTTTTATTTTTGAATGAAAATTATTTTTAAGTGTTTATCTGCATTCTCTTATTTCAAATATCTCATTCTCAGTAGTTTAGGCCTGGGTGAGTAAGGGTAAATAGATGCACTGATGCAAATCCATGGTTTGATTTCAAGTTGGATCGGTCCTTGTAATTCTGTGCCACAAATTTAACAGAAGGTGCCTTATACAAATTACAGCTTGTTCAAAATGTAGCTGCCAGAATATTAATTTGAACAAAATATTCACAACCCACATTTTTTCCAACTTCTGGATCTTTTGCTGAGTTTTCCAATCTGTTGGTTCTGTGCTTCTCTGTATTTCCTGATTAACTGGCAAGTTCTTGAAAAAAGCCATCTTAGGGATTCCTTGTGTTCCTCTGAACCCAGGCTGATTTCTGGCTTTTTTGTCATGCTCTTTTGAATGTCTGCTTGTTCGTCCAGCACATATAAATGAGTGGCTTGTATGACTGCGTTTATTTGTGAGTTATTTTATTTTGATACAGATTGAATCGATTCATTCTGGCTAATCTACAAGAGATCTTTCCAGTCTCACTTAACTAGACCTGCTGGCCTGACTTAGATTTTCCGTGGGATTGAAGTGTTTTTAAGTGGCAGATCATGGAAGCATATGTGACTTTCATATCTGAGCTGGACACGGCCCCCCCCTTCCACGTTCTCAGAAATATGCTCTCCTGCATAATGGCTCTGAGTATGGACCAGGAGCCTCATCCTGCCTTCCTGGCTGTCCAGGCTTTCAGGTGAGGTTGCTAACTTGCGGAGGGCTCACACAAAGGCTGTTTGAGAGTAACGTGAAAGAATAAAGAGGTTAAAGCTAA
Source organism: Anhinga rufa (assembly GCA_013400875.1). Taxonomy (NCBI): domain Eukaryota; kingdom Metazoa; phylum Chordata; class Aves; order Suliformes; family Anhingidae; genus Anhinga; species Anhinga rufa. The sequence continues at coordinate 23,743 of VZTV01032875.1, read as the reverse complement.
AGAATAATATCTAAGCATCCATCATAGGCTGACTGGCAGAGAGATACCTCTGCCTTCCACAGCAAAGCAACACAAGGTGCAACAGAGCTGTCCTAGCGTTGCGTGGGCTGTGCAGCGGGATGTGTTGTATGGCTGCTGCCTCATGTCTGTGTCCAGTTTGTTATAGGCTCTCACAAAATGGAGTTCTAAAACAGTTACAAAGTTGAAGATTACCTTAACGGATATTAATATACTGGTTTGATTGTATTTGGATTGCTTCCTAAGGAGAAAATGTTATTTATATTATAACTGTCAGAGAATGGAAGAAGAATTGCATTAACAAATGCACTACATCCATGTGTTTATAGATCCAGACTCCTTTAGGGAATGCTGCCAAACATGATATTCCTCACACTTGTTCTGTAAGTAGCATCTAACAGTAGAAAAATATATGCTGTAAATGCATTATTATCCTCATAACTGATGCCTTGATTAAATAGAAAAATTAAACGCACCTCTAAATCACACTGAGGCCGGGGGAGCATAAAAATAAGCTAAAAATTAAGTGTATGTTCAACATTTTTAATGACTTGGCTATTTTCTGTTGCTGGGCCCAGAATTTTAAGAAATGTATTTTTGAAATTATTCTGATGTGGTGCAGTGTATTTATAAAGTAAACATCCTTTTTCTTCTTTTTTTTTTCTTTTTTTTCTCAGATATGCACATTTCACAGGTCTGATTTATTCTTTCCTACTGCTGAGTCTTTTGACTGTGGTTTAATGGTGTCCTGTTTTTCAATAATAGGAAATAAATATATAGGAGTGTAATCTTTAGGTTAGAATCTGACATCTTCATATGTTAAAAGGTGATCTACTCTTAATAGTACCTTATTAAATTGATGTTATTCTCAGGGTAAGATCAAGGACAGCAAAACCCAGTGTATACATTTATTGTACCTTAGAAACATAGTGTCATCCAAGCGGCCATCTCAAGACAAGGCTTGTAGCTCTTAGTGCTGCAGAGGCCACTGTCAAGGCCCCTGGTTTTAATTCTGCTTTTCTTATAGTAGCCCTTTGAAAATTAATTTCTGTGAAGGACATTTCTGTAAAGACATTTGGGGAATTGCAGTGGCTACTAACGTTAAAGCTTCATGTTGACAACATGAGACTTAGTCTCATGAAATGTTGATGCAATTTTCCAGGGTGCTCTAAAATCCAATATCCAAGTGAAGTAATTTTCGACCGTGAGGTGAGTACTAAGTTAAGGAAATATACATAATGCAATCTTTTTATAACATATAATTGAGAAACGTTCCTTACATAATTGATCTTTCCACATTGTTTGAATAAGATTTCCATACGCCTAATTAAAATAAAATCAACTGTGGAGAAAAAAAAAATTAAAAACATGGAACATGTGAGTTCAACACTAGCTTGGGTGAGAGAAAATCATATTTAAACTGAAAATATAAACCCGCTCTGACATAAACTTATATTGTACCAGAAATAATAGACCATGCTTTACAGAAATTGTGCAAGCCTCTCTGCTGATTTTCAGTCTTTCAAATCCTGTGCAGTAATTTAAAAGAATTAGGTGTTAATCTGTGTTCTGTATATTGGTGTACAAATAATTGTTTTAATCACTGTCAGCTGCTGCATCTCTGGAGGGTAAAATGTTTCTAAAAAAGACTCCTGATCACTTGCAAACAGGTTGCCCCAAGAGCAATAAAACAGTGAAACAGGATTTCTTCTGTGTTTCTGCTCTGGGTCCCCCCAGCCTCCATCACAGTCACTATTGTCACCTCATTTGTCCCTACGTGAGCACACTACTCCCCACCGGCCACACAGCGTATCCTTGGGCTGTCTGTCCTGCTCGGCCACGGGTAATGAGCATGCCTACCGCAGTGCCAACATCTGCTCACGATGGCACTGATTTAAATTTTTCTATGCTACTAGATGAAATATTATAAAACTTATAAATATATCCTTATGAATGAAGCCTCAGATTTAGTCAAACTTGATTCTAGAAACAGAGATTTTTGAGGGGGAGCAAAGATGGCTGGCAGCTTTCTGCAGCTCAGTGCCTATGCGTTATTGCTTCAGCAACTGAGAGCAAAGCAGCACTTTCTTGCTCTCTCATTAGGAAGTTGTTATCTATAGGTGCTTAAAAAGGAAGCGGCTCTAAAACTTGAGGGGCATCTTCTGTGTTCATCTTCCCAAATGCTCTTTTCCATATTTCATCAAGGGTATCATCGTAAATGTCAATACAAGTTACATGCAAATGTCTCTTAGGCCAGTTGTGATGTATTAATGGAGTCAACAGGTGAATTTTCATGCAGTGCTGGGTAGTTTAAGGTGGAAGAAAACTTATCATGAAGCCCTGCAAGAAAAAAATAGAGGCTTAAGGCAACTCTTAACTTTAGGCGTGGAAGGTGTTGTTGGGAAGTCTAGTCTTTAGCAATAAGGCAGATGTCTTTTTTTTGGTTTATGGTATGAAGTGTGTTTCAAATAATTTGGGAACCGTTAACTGATGAATAAGCAGCTTTTATTGGAAGCTTTTAATGTGGATTTTTTGATCGTGTATTACAAGCAATGAAAATCTCATAACACTGGAATGCAAAAAGCAATGTACCTTATCAGCTTTTGTGAAAAATAAACCATATTACATGTATTTACACTAATTGTATAATTAGACATTCAAATTACAGTATGTAAATACTTAGTAATCAGCTGAAATTTGCTTTGAAAAACAAGATAATTCCCTCAACACAGGTTACCTTAAAAGAATGTTAAGTTAGGAGAAACCCCACGAAAGTACAATGAGAAAATTAGCCTGCAGTAATGAAAGCCTCAATAACTGGGGAGCCATGTGTAATTCCATCATTTCCTTTTGTGCACAGCTATATTTAACGATTCGAAGCCTAATCAGGTGATGTGCTGAGCACAGTGAAATAAATAGGAGTTCTCAAGAGTCTGTAATGCTAGAGCCCAGCTCGCTCTAAGGATTTGCCTTATTCCCCTAAAAAAGGAGGAATCTCTCTTTTCTCTGTAGAAGACCTCTTGCTCTATAGAAGATCTCTTGGAAGGTACACGGGCTGCAGAGTTGAATGTGTCAGTGAGCCACACAGTGAAACTACAGCCAAACATACTTAGAAAGGCAGTACTGGGCCTGGGGAGTTTTGCTGAATTAACCAAACCCTTAATATTTGTTATGGTTATTCCGTCTCAGCCTATACCTGTTCTAGATACAGTGTGTAAATAAAAACATTTCTCCCCATGGAACCTTACTCTTCCAGTGTTAAATAATCGAGCATCATTTTTGTAAATTGCTGGTTGTTGTTCTTGACTGACATGTTTACTCAGATAATGTAACAGTTTTTCTCAAAGAAATCTACTTAGTGTCTAGATGACATAAACATGGGGTTTTGTGGAAGAAATAATTCCCAAGTGTTCTTTACAGTTCTGCCTATTTCTCTTTCAGACTTACGGCCTCATTTACTATTTTCCTTTCCTTAGTACTGGTTCAATATATATTTGCCTATATCTATAAAATGGTTTTGGTGAGTCTGGGGATGGCGTCTGCTTAAACACCCTCCTCCTGTGTAGACTGAACCTCATGAATCAATTATAGCCTGAGCTGCTGCTGCCGCTGCTGGTTTTGCTGGCTGGCACAAGTGGATGTGATAAGCCGCACGCTTTGCTTGACACTGATCTTACCCAACATTAACTTGCTTTAGTTTTGTAAATGTGGACCTTGCAGAGGTGAAATGAGAGGCACGACGCAAATCAGCATGGCTTTCATATGGGAAAGTGTTCTTCAGGGTTAGTGACTCAGAAAATGATGGCTAAATCCTGACCTGGCTGCTGACACTTCTTTACTTCTGTGGTATGACAGTAAAAGCTAGGAGTGCAGGGCTGGGATAATTTGGAGATGTTGAGAAGTTTGGGAAAGAGAGAAGTAGGGGAGAGTGTCCTGAGAATGCCAGGTTTTCTTAGCAGAAGGAAAGCTTTCAAAATTTAGTTCAGTATTAGAATTAAATTTGGAGCAGCGATAAAACTGAGCCAGTACAGTAACAAAGAGCAGTAATGCTTTACTGAAATGTTTAAACCATTATATAACCAGTATTATTAATTTATACTAACATAAAATAATATATAACCAGTTATTATTATAATTGTTGATACTTAAAACCTTTTTCTGCTGGTCTCCAAGACCTAAGTGGAGAGGTTTTGCTTTTTGTTGCAAAACTGGTTGATCTCAGACTATTTAACAGACAGGGAACAACTGTATATTCCTTCCTGGCTATCCGCATCAGGTAAGAGAGCCAGTAAATAGGGTCATCAGGTCTATGCTCTCATTGCCTGAATTGCTGAGGAACCCCTGGCAGGTACTGCAGCAAAACTGGGTTTCCAGACACCGAAGGGCAGTGTGCTAGATCATGGGTTTCTTTCCCAAACATAAAGTGTGCTGGTAAAGAAATTTAGAAAGCTGTGAGAAATGCTGCTTTACACAGAATTAGGAGGGTAAGTGGATCAGCATCGTCCCCCAGCTCGGCTGGGTCTGGACTGCAGCAGGAGCCAGGAGCTGAGAGCAGCTGCTCGGACCCAGCTCCAGCCCCACCGTGAGCCTCGGCTGCGCCTTTGCCCTGGCACTGGGTTTCAGGTTGCTGAGCATCTGGTTGTAATAGAGCATAAGATTATGTGCAGTAACAACTTGGAAATGTTTAATAACGGTCATCTTGACCAGCTATAGGCAGCCTGCTCTTGCAGGTTACGGTTATATACTTAAAGGTTATATGTTCAAAGGCTTGAATTAGGTAAATCCACTGGTGAATTGAAGTAATCCAAGCATGGCAAGGGCACATCCTTTGTAATCCAAACACATGATCAGGATAACCATGAATATGCTTTGCACTGAATACGTAATGAAGGAGCTTAGAACATAGACTTGTTGTGAAGACAGCCGTGATGAGCAAATTCTGGACTACAGCTGACGGACACCTAGACTTCAGTGGTTACTGAGGGGGTAGCAATACCACTGTATTGTATTGCAAAGTTATTTTGCTTTACTACCTGAGTGAAGGCAACCTTAATGAAAACCAGCAAATTACTTCTGTAGCCATAAATTGATCCAGGTTTCCTAATTGATTCACAGGAAGACATTTTTGGGAAAGCAATTGCTGGTGTAGGAGACGTGACAAGGATAGAGATGATAGAGATGGGAAAGACTCTGTCAATGCTGTGATCTCTAGACAACTCACAGAGGCTGACGAGACTGAGTCATTCCACTTAAAAACAGTATAGTCATTACTGCTGATAAAGATACTAAAAACATTCCTTTGGTGGTTCCAATATTTGGATTTTCCTATCCATCCACTCTTAAAGAAGGTCCCTAACTTTATAAAACTGATAGGCTTCTGTTTTCAATACATCCCCAGTGGTACCTGTAGAGACTTGGTCAGATTCCCAGTTCTACTAGGAAAAAAATGAATTGTCACTCTAAAAGAAAGAACTACAGTAAAGAATTGTAATACCCAAATGACTCCCTGGGGATTTCCAGGAAACAACAATTAAACCCAACAGTCAAGATAGCAGTGGCTTAAAAAAACTGTCCTTCGTTACAATACAGGAAAAATTCCCAAGACGACAGTGACAGTTTCTCCAGTAACTCAGTTGAAGGCAATTTAGATCATTTGATCTGAGACAAAAGAGCATATTTGAGCATACCATAGTCACAGATCCAGGTACAAAGCAAAAGATGTGTCAGCTCTAAAATCCAGCGTAGTGCTTCAAGGCTGTGCTCTTAGAGGGTCTCTTGCATACAATTTTTTTCTTCTTATACCACGAGCCATCAAGTATCTAAACTGTAGGCTCCTTAGTTTGTCAGATACTGGAAATACACACAGCAAAATACTCCAATACTTGTCAAAGATTTATTTAAAATTAATAGCAATTCAATACTACAAAAGCCAAAACTTGCCATAGTATTTTATTTCTGTGTATGAAACAGGACTTTCTGGAAGTGTTCATTTTTGACCAAGACATATTATCTTATCATGTCAATCAGGATAATGGTTCTGTGTAGCTTTCCCTTATCTGCGGGGATATATTTGATCAAAAAAAACTCCTTAAGCATTCTTACGTTAACACTCTCTGTCTAAAGGAAAACTGATAGCTTAGTTTTCAAGGAGAGCTTTTTATTAACCCCAATATATGGACATTTATTAATGGGTTTCCCTTGAGCTTTGCTTATTTTTAACAGAACGAAAAGCTTCAAATGATAGCAATTTGAAAAATCTGATTCTCCTTCTTGTAATTTTGATTCTCCTTCTTGTAATTTAAGGTGTCGTCTTGTCATATATGTATTTGGACAAATACTGTTCAGAACTTGGATTCAGATCAGTTCTGTGAACAGCGGTGTCTTTAATATTTCTTCCAACACTGTTGCTCCATTACCTATTGTTGTTTCTTCATGTACATAGCTGTCAATGTTACTGCTGGCATGCTTCTTTAGGGAGACTTGATTAAAATCAATAAGTTATTGGGAAGTGCTCAATTAGCAGTCTTTCACTTCTGGTGGTGATGCCTGCTAAGCCTCCTGTGCTTTTAGCACAATACTTCTGCGTGAATTTTCAGTCCAGATGTACACATTAATTGAATGAAGAGTAAAACAAGAAACCCTGAGTATACTACTGCGTCTTTGATTAGGACACCCGACTGGACGATGGCAGGCACAGGTGTACATGGAAGTGGCAGGCTGAAATCTTGTTAGTATAAGATACCAATCACTTCAGTGGATCAGCGAGACAATAATTAGGTCCCCACAGTAAAATAAAAGAGAATGAAAGAGAGCCAAGTGCTTTTTCCTTCGCTTTCAGTTCAGTCTTTTGGATCTCTCTATCCCTTTTGTCTTCTATGCTTGTCCTGATGATACTACAAAAGATACACACAGAATATACACAGAACCGTTTGGGTTGGAAAAGACCTGTAAGATCATCGAGTCCCACCGTTAACCCAGCACTGCCAAGTCCACCACTAAACCATGTCCCTAAGCACCACATCTACACGTCTTTTAAATACCCCCAGGGATGGTGACTCAACCACTTCCCTGGGCAGCCTGTTCCAGTGCCTGGCAACCCTTTCAATGAAGAAATTTTTCTTAATATCCAATCTAAACCTCCCTTGGCACAACTTGAGGCCATTTCTTCTCATCCTACCGCTAGTTACTTGGGAGAAGAGACCAACACCACCTCACTACAACCTCCTTTCATGTTGAAACTGAACACAATATTCGAGGTGCGGCCTCAGCAGTGCCGAGCACAGGGGCACCATCCCTGCCCTGCTCCTGCTGGCCACACCGCCCCTGACACAAGCCAGGGTGCTGCTGGCCCCCTTGGCCACCTGGGCACGCTGCTGGCTCATGTTCAGCTGGCTGTCAACCAGCACCCCCAGGTCCTTTGCCACTGGGCAGTTTTCCAGCTGTTCGTCCCCAAGATAGTAGTGTATATTTAAATCTTTTTTCTTCCACTAGGTTCAAGTCCACTGTGAAATCCAGGTTCTTTCTCTGTGAGATTAAATTTTAGGATTTCATTTTCATGGGCACAACCATAAGGTGCTGCCACTAAGAATTCATGCCAGTTATTTGTACTAACTAATAATCCTCTTCTGTGTCACTGTGCTTCTATGTTCCAATGCAAAATTTTTCTTCCAAAGTTCTCTTTTTTAGACACGCCCTAAACCTCATTCTAGCTAAACAAAAAGGACAAATTACTCAGAAATGCAGTCTCTGTCCAACTGTCAAGCGGTTATGGGAAGATAGCAATTAAGAAAAGCTAGAAGCAATTTGAAGCCAGAGTTTCAGATCAATAGGCAAAGGAGCAATCAGCTTTCACAGACCTTTGGCTGGCCATGAGACGTTAACACTCTGTGCAAGGCAAGTGCCTTCTTTACATTTTTGAGCATGTACATTCTTTCTGTGCTTCTTGGAGATGTTCATCACCTGGTCTTAGGTCTTTCATCTCATGAGATTCTTAGTTACACATTGATATTTTTTCCAAATTCTAGATTATACAGTACATGTAGATAGTTTGCCATACTTGGATGGGAAAAATGGAGTATTCAGAATGAGTTATTCACAGTTCCAGCTGTTTTTCACAGCACTGACTATATTTTTTTGTGAGTGTCTATTACCCCAGACCTGGAGAGAGCCACTAACTGCTTATTTGTGGGTGTAGCACAGACTCACTTGAGTAGCATTTGTTACTAGAAACTACGTGGAGCTTGAAGAAAGACACTTTTTAGGCACTATTAAAAATTAAATTAATAAAGGTTTTCAAGCATCTACATGTACTTCTTTAGCTTGTCAAAATATTAGCATTGCCCTGTTTTTGGCAATTTCCAAATACATTACTGTGAAATGTGTGCCATCTGCTCACTGTTTTGTAAAGCACTGCAGTGAAACGTTGAGACTGGAATGAAAGGTCTCAGCTTGGCTTCTTCACCAGTGCCATTGCACCCCAGCACAGCTGTCCTCTGAGCACTTCCCCCAGCCCCCCTGCTGGCCTGGAGGCTTTCTGAGTCCAGCAGCCCACCTGCCTTGCTACTTCTTGAGTGCCCTCATGGAGCCGCATGACTGCACTTGTGGGTTTGGGTGAGTTGGGGATTGAGTTAAAAGAAGCATCATGATGCCAGACTGAGGAAGAGCATGTGTGCATTTTACCTTCTTTGACCCAATGTGGTTTATCCTGAAAGGCAGTAAAGGCAGGGACAACGCATGTATCTTCTTCCTGGGGTCCCACCCCAAGGGTCTGAAGAGCTGCTGTTCCAGGAAGCGTTCCTGATTGCACAGTCTTGACACAACTCAGCTTGGAAAGCCAAAGAAGAGATCACACATTTCAGAGTTGTTGTCGCAGCATAAAAATCATGTAGATATCTCTTGGAAGCCTCAGGGATATCCCACAGGTTTTCTCATGGTTGGGGTGAAGGGAGGGAAAGTCACAGTGTTTTCTATGATGAATTACATTTACACTTCTCCTCAATTGAAAAATGTGAGATTGTATGTAGAAGGAAATCTTCTAAGAATTTATGCTTAGTGGAAATGAAGAATGTGTTTTTAATTCAGATTAGGTACCACTGTAATCTTTCTTGGTCACTCCATTTCCCTCTGTCTTTCTCACTCCTATGTTGAACTTCCCTGTTAAAAATTTTAGGCTTCATTTTCTGTTCTACAATAACCCCTCTGCCAAGAATCGGTCATTTTCCAAATTGGTTTTCCTTTCTTCTTTCATTACAATGCAATGCTGTTTCTTTGTTGACCTTATTTTTGGTTTCTCACTATCCTTTTTCCTTCACTTGCCATGTCTATGCCAAATGTTCTGTAACATACTCACGGTCACAAGCACTCCCTCTCTCCTCTTGTTTAACTGCTATTCCTTCTGAATTCTTCCAGTTCTCACCTCCCTATTCTGAGCCCCATATTTCATCTGTGCCAGTTTTTATTACTGCCACTTTTATCTGTGTCTCCTTCAAGCTTCCATCACCCTTTGTGTTACGGCAAACTAATGATCAAGTGGGAAGTGTATCTGCTCTTTTATTCTTTCTTCTTTCAACACCAGTGTGATTAATCCTGGACTTTCTGATTGGCCCATGCAATGATGATTGAGCTGTCGCTCAGACTTTCACCCTGTCTTACCACTGGTATGAAATTGAACTTCAAACCGTGAGAGCATTCAGCGCTGTCAGGAAAACGTGAGTCAGTAATTTACAAAGTGGCTCTGTGTTTCATGCACTGTCCTAACTTAGGAATGCAGACAATACTCTGTAGGACTTCTTAATGAATCAGGATGCAGCAATGCCACTACATTACGTAATCTTGCATCCCTCGAGATGAATGAATTATGGATACAAAACCATTATCGCTCCCTTTTGGCAACATTTTCACTTTCTCTCATACTCTGTACCTGTGACTTGTTGGCAATGCCTTATTTCCTCCCTCCCCCAGTATATTGCAAAACTCCTGGGCACTTTGTATTTTTATTATTTTTGTAGAAGTGCTTTCATTGTTTTTCCACTGAATTCCCCTTCTTTTTGCTATTATGCCATTAACATCTTAAAGCTTACATTTATTGCTTTATTCATTTAAAAATTTTAATTAGATGAATGAGAAACGTCATATAATGCAAAACATTCTCAAAATCATCGACAATAAAATTGATACCATTAAGGTTCTTCTGTATTTATATTGGAATTTCTAATGCAGAAAATTCAGAAGTTCGGGGAGACCACATGGAAAACAGCCTTTGTCAAAAGTATGGGTACCTAAATATGAACATGCGGTCCAGGCCCCCTTTAAAATTCTGCTCATGATGCTGGAAGAAGAATCTTATGAAAATGAAACTTCTCTTATTAATAAGTGAACTAAATTTTTTGACATCTCCAACTCAGATTTGAGACATTTTTTCTTTTAATGCAAATGTCCTCTTTTTCTGATCAAAAAGCCCATACGTAAAGTTCCTTTAATGGCATCTTTTCAAATGTATCATAGTGCATATTCAGTGTAATTTATAAATAATGTGGTGTGTTAGGTCAAATCATCTTATAAAGTTACATCAAGAAATGGGGACGTGGCAACCTTCAAGGCAGAGCTCCTGTAGAGGCAAGGCACTGTATTAATCTCTTTTCCTTTTTGATTCCACTCTTCCCTCTCCAGCTTTATAATCCACTTTCACAAATGGAGTGACTAAAATGAACAGAGAATGGGAATATACCTTTAAAAAGTACAGTGAATCGGTTTCCATTAAACCTCACTGTGTAAGAATGGGCCAGTGAAACTGGCACAAAGTCGGATGAGAGAGAGAGAGATTAATTCATCTTCTGTCACTTCTGAGAGCAGAGTTCAAACCAATCCAAGGAGACAAAAAAGACTTTGTGCATGTGTGCTTAATGTGTATAGTTGTCAGCAGTGAGGTACTTCAAACGGCTCTGCCCTAGTTTCCAGTTTATAGAATTATCACAACCCCAACTGCAAGGTCTTGGTTTTGGAAACAGCCCAGGAGCTCAACTCAACGAGCTGGTACTTCGTTAGCAGCACGTGGGTAAGTTAAGGCGCTGCTGGAAGGGCCTGATTAAGGGATGCTGTGTCAGCAGGCGAGCTTATTCTTTCAAAGACTCTGAAATTGCTGTTTAGGAGAGACGTGTGGATGTTGTGTGCTAGGAGGATGTCTCTTTTAAAGAAAGTAAGCTCAGAATAAGAAATAAAAATAATGTCGGGCATTTGATAATTGTCTACTTGTTGACCATTCTAACGCAACCGATAACACATAATGTAAATCTGGCCGTGGACCATTTAGTCTCTGAACAATGTGATCTCTGCCGTGACTCTGACCTGTGGCCCTAGGAGAGGTTAAGCAGGGACCAGAGAGGACCCCTGTGGCACAGGGTGCCTGAGGCAACTTCAGCGGGCCTCAGAGTGGAGCAGGAGGGAGCACGGCTCTCGCTAAGCCTTTTAAAAGTGCACAGGTTATGTTTCTTTACCTGTGAGACCAGACTGGAGAAGCTGGTGCTATCACTAGCGCAAGGCTAATGCAGGCTTGCGTGCAGAGATTATTTCTGTTCCCTGAAAAAAGTACTTGAATGTGTGTATATACAGAAAAGGTTAAACGTGTCCTCCAGCTCCCCTGTCTGCCAGCCACAATCAGGTACTCTCAGTACCTGCAGGAATTGCCTCATAAATTTGGTTTATGGCAATTTTGTGATACAATCCTGTAGAATTTAATACTTCTTAATCAAATAGCTTTTGATAAAATATGTTTGATAGAGTTTTCAAGAAATGTTTCTAACACCTATAGGAAGCAAAAAAAATATGATTTTTAACTTTTTAAACTACAAGACACATTTCTGTAATAATTGCTATAGGTTTAATATTTTACTTTTGCCCATTGTCTTCTGTAGAATGCTCGAATAAAGGAAGTAATATGGCAGTTTTGAAGGAAAAATAAAGTGGAGGATAGGTCAGTAGGATTTAACTGCATGCCATGAGTAGCAGGCTAGCTTTCTGCAGCAAGACAAAGGACATGAGGCTGAATTTTTTAATTATGGCAATGTTAACATTGCCACTTTTTACAACTCCTACACGAGATGTAATCTCTAATGACAAATATCTCTAATACTCTGTTAGGACATTAGTTCAGTGTTATTTCCAAGAGAAATATGCTGTTCACTGAATTTCTGTAGCAACTTCTGATAAGAGTTATTTTGGTTAAAGCAAAAACTGAGGCAAGAAAATTCAGATTTTTGTAGCGAGCCAGACCAGTAACTCACTGCACAGCTCAGTAGCTGGACTGACACAAAGCACTGATGCAGCTTTCATTAGTGGTATGTGGAAAGATTGAATGATTGGTCTCCATATTTCAAGTCTAAAGATTCTAGTTCTTTAACAGCCCTGTAAGCGTAATCAGTATCTCTTATTGCGGTTTTACATGTTGCAGACATGAAAGCACAAAAAAAGATAAATCTTACATTTCTATTATTGCAAAAACTGTGCAGTTTTTAATCTGCTAACTGGTTTATGTACAATGCATCTCCTATGTCCAGTTGTATTGTACTTACCTTGGCTAAGGAGGCTGTGACTAGGATAAGGACCCCGCAGAGTTCCAAGAATAAGGAAAAAGCACGATTTACTCATAAGGCATATCTTGGACCCATTCTTGCTTTATTCTAAGAGCATCTACCTCTATAGTTTTCTTCTTCTTTTTGATATATTCTTGAATGATTACTTTGCCTGAATTCATAGAAGATGTCTCACCAAGTCCTTCTGGAATTACTTTGTTTTTTTTACCAAGAAATGTCAGATTGTGTCAAACAAGTTCAACAGTGAGTCTGCATATGTATTTCTGCTCAGCGTTTTGCCTGTAATTTTTCTTCTCTCCATCTGTTAATGATATGTAGTGGCTTATGAAGGATTACATTAAAACATTTTAAATAATTGATATGATAGGGGACACTATTAGTCACCATTATCACCGATAGGTGACAATTTTATGCTCTGTCCCTTCTGTTTGGGGAAAATGGAGGGCAGGTCTGCTAAGAGGCAAAAGAAAGGCTGGGTAGATTAAAGAAATGTTGGACTTGATTCATTTCTCACACACACACTGTATCTCCACTGATTTCACAGAATTGCTCCTGATTTATATCACTGTAATGTAGAGGAAAATCAGTCCCTTAAACTACACTACTGTATGTGATTCATTTTGTGTTTTGTTATCCTATAATGTATTTTTGATATTAAGCTACAATCTTTCAGATCAAAATCACATTATATGTAAACTCCTAACTACGATAGTATCTATCAAAATATAGTGGTGTTTCTTAATATTTTAGACTTGGGTATGACATGATTTGAAAATGTGGTGGTCTTCATCTTTTCTGTTTTCTCTAAGGCTTGAGATTTTACATATATATATATATATTTAATATTCCTTGAGCCAAGTATTTAATTCTCAGTATGCATCAGGCATTCTGACTGATGAGAGCAGAGTTTTGGGATTTAAAATTTGTGCTCTAATATACTTGAAAATATAGAATGTAATAAAAAATATTGTTAAATAAAAGTAGAACTGCACTGTTCAGAAACAAAAAGATTTCTAAACAAGAACAGATTATAAAGAGAGCTCTATGGAGTTTTCTTAAGATTCTGTAATTGGTGGAAAAAGTGAAAACTGCAATTGTGGATGAATAAATACACAACTATTGCACACTTTTCTTTAAAAATAACGAGACGTCCCCCCTTAGGTTTTTCTCTAAAAACGTTTATAGTTAGAGGAGTGGGTGTGATGTTAAGCTATTGCAGAAAGCCTCAGAGATAATAGGCACAAGGAAAGCATGTTGGAAAATTCTCCTTCTGAAGCCATGTTATATCAGTCTAGAAAGGAACCCTAAAGCAACTGCGTATGCATTAATAGCTGTCCAACACATCAAAGAACTTAAAGAGCGGGAATAGGTCGGTGATGTGTTAGACATCACCAGTTATTTCTTTATTCAGCTCGCCTTTTTCAATAGCATAGCAGGGTTTGCATAGATGTTTCATTCACGCATAACCTTGAAGTCCTGAAGGATCAGGCTACCTTATGTTGAATTTAACCTTGAGGCTAGCCCCGCTTTCAGTGAGGGGCTGGACCAGATGATTTCCAGAGGTTCTTTGCAGTCTGAATAATTCTATATGATAATATGATGCAGAGACTTGTTAATCAGCTTCTGTTGCCCGATTCTACAGGCAACATAATTATTAAGGTGCAATATCCCACTGAAGAGCTGAGTACATAATGAGAAACTAATGATTAATAAACAAGTTCTGTCTGAAATACATATTGCAAAATGTCACTGTGTGGATGTTAATGTGCAGATGTTCTGGAACACTTTTTGTGTTTGATGAAAAAGGTCTCCTGATCCTAAAAGCACCCTAACTTTTAGCATAGTTACTAAACTGCAAGTGTACAGCAGCCTTGATCTTGGATTATTTATTATTTGATCATGTGATTGACAAATAATAATGATGTGGTGGAAGTGACTGGCTATGAAAACAGCAAGCATCCTATAGTCTGGAAAATCATAATCAGTTTAGGAGAGAGTGACAGAAGAGGGATACATTTGTAATTAATGCTGTTCACCACAATGAGCTTCGACAGCCCCAGTGAAAAAAAGGAAAGAAGCTACGTTTAGGATAAGGATTACGCAGAACCAGTATACTCTACTTAAATATTCCTAATCTCCCTTCCCTATTCTCTCAACCAAAAGAAAACCCAACAAACCCACAAAAACCCAAAAAGACCCAGTGAAATTCTTTAGCATCTGTGGAAAGATAAAACTGTACCTGCATCAGAAGAGAGTAAAATTACAGGAGGAGGGATTGGGTGGAGGGGATGAATCTGAACAAAGAGTCAGAAAGGTAAAGGCTCCAAATGAGGTACCATTAGCAAACTATGTAAAAGGCAGAAAGAGCATGCTTTTAACATGCATAAGAAGCCAGGGAATAACAAAAGGAATTGTCGGGTCCTCTGCTTAAGAGGGTGGAAGCAAAAAAAAAAGGTATGTAGAAAGCTGAAAAGCTTAATAGCTACTTTGTGTTAGCCCTTCACTAAAAAGATAATAGTTACAGGCTTAATGCACTAATAGTAGTAAAGTAAAGGTGAGATGGAATCAGGAAGGAACAGGTTAAAAAGTGCCTACCAATTTAAGATGGAACACATTAAAATAATCTCTGGAGAGCCAGGCAAAATTCTCCCTGGAGTGAGATAGCATCAGTATCAAAGCCGTTGGCAATTTAATTAGTGAATTCATGGAGGGGAGGGAATTTCACTGGGGCTGGAAATGAATGGCATGGAATGAAATAAAGCAGGTGTAAGATTCTCATACTCAAATTCTGCTTTTTCAGTTCAGATCTTTAGGCCCAAGGGAATATTCTGCTGCTCTGAAAATCCATTGTTCAATATGGTATACGGCCCTGACTGAACAGCCTGCAAACCTGGCTTGCTAATTAGTATTTATTTTGGCAGTGGTCGTTACGTGGCCAACAGCCAGGCTGTGGGGGTGCGTTCTGCAAAGACATGGACTTCGAGTGGCAAACATTACATGATATCACTTCCTACAATAATAAGTCAACCTCCCAGTCTGCAATGGGACTATGTGATTGATAACTCACATTATTTTTTAAAGTTGAGGGACTCACCAGCATTGTGCTAAACACCCATGAAGAGAAAGCACGAAACCACTGTGGTTGCTGCCCAATCTTTTCTTTATAATTGTTTCATAAGCTGCCATCTGTAATTAAGTTTAAACTGTCAGTGGTTCCATAGCATAGTGGTGTCATTGATAATAACGTACACAATTATATAATCCTTTCTATTGGGAAACATCAAAAAATCATGGCTGGGAATACATAATGCTTTTTTCAAACATGAGAGCAGATAAAACAGCAATTTCAGTGGAGTCTTATAAACCCACATTCTTACTGTTGTTATCCTTCCTTTTTTCTTTTTAATCTCTGCAAACAGGATATTTTTGGATCCAGAATATTTCTACATTTTGTTTGTTAAACAATCATCCTCAGTTAAGTTCAGGTTCTGATTTCAAAATGCAAAGCAAACAGCAGCAGAGCACAGGTAGGATTTTCCTTCCAGAATATTACATGTTTCATTTGCTCTTTGAAAATTCTTCCAGATAGTCAAGTCACCTCCTTGCGCCTTTTCTGGTGTTCCCGTGTGGAGGAGGTATTAAAATCTGTCCCTCCTTTGGGGGAAGCTTATGCAACCAAGCATGTGATTCTTATAACCCCTTAGGCTGTCTCTGTTAAAATGTTCCATCAAAACCTAAAGCAGCTGCGTACCAAGCAATGGTAGAAGCATAGCAGGAGCTCAGAAATGTTGCTGGCCCTCCTCAGAATAAGAAAGCATGTTCAGTAGCAGGAGAACGACGGATTTCTCCAGGCACCCCTCGCCCCCAGGACAGGTCTGCCCTGCAGGAGTGGTTCTCAGTCTGTGGGCGAATCCTCCCATTGATCAGCAGAGCACAGGAGTGAAGTGTAATGTGCTTCACCCTATCTCTATAAAAGATGATGTAAACATCCTGGGTTTATAGTGTATAGTGTGCAGGCACAATTATCATCTATTTATATATGGGTATATATTTGCCCATATGTTTGTACACTATCAATGACTGCAGTCTCTTATAGTTTCTATTGAAACACCTATACCACACACATGATCCTTCTTCCTCCTTCCCACCCTCAGACTCTCTGGCTAAGACTATTTGTGTTCATCTCATCCAACTTTAGAGGCCACATATTGTCATATCCCATAGTTGTGATTCTCCTTGTAGATGGGACAGTTTATACTCCCTGTCCAAATAAGAGGAGGAAAAAAAAAGCCCTTCCAGGCTGTCTCTAGTGACATCTCAGTCTTGTGCCCTCTTCTCAGCAATCATTTCTGTCTGCCTCTCATTCTGTTTGTGAACCCATCTGGGATTATGTGTTATGTTAACATAACACACAGTTATATGTGTGCCAAATCCTCTCCAATATTTCTGTAAGTGATACAATAGATCTTCAACTGTACAGCAGCAGCTTGGGAGCGGATGGGATGCAGTTGAAGGTGTGGAGGGAGCAGGCCCATGTCACTGTGAGGCTGCCGTTTACCGTCCTTGAAAGGTTGTGGCGAATGGGGAAGGTTCCTTGTTGCAGGAAAAAGCAAATTTTACACCCGACTTGGTAGAAGACAAGGAGGAGGGTCCCCCAAGGAGGATCTCTCTGGGGGTCCTAGTGGAAAGGGAGTTGTCTATGAGACAACTTAGCCCTTCTTTTAAAAGGAGATTTTAGTAGATGATGGTAAGGTGACCTTCCAACCTTAATTCTTCTATGAATTTTTGCCTTGCTCTGGCTTTGGTATGTATGGGATTCCCAGCTCTGGCCTTGTGTGACCTCATGGGTTCATCCGTCCTTACACCCTTGTCCAGTAGCTCCCACACTAGCCGTTAGCAGTCCCAGAGCTGTATGAGCTCCGCAGCGAGCACGGGGGAGCCCCGCAGAGGGTCGCTCGGTTTGCTCCTTGCTGCCCGGGGCGGGCTGCGGGGTCCATGGAGATGGCATCAGGAAGCCGCCTGCCATCTTGCTTCTTTGTATGGTTCTGCTGAAGGTGCTGAAAAAGCCTATCAGCTGTGTGTGGAGAAAGTATCATCCCCTGCAAACGGTCTCCAACATACGGGGGCGGGGGAATGTTCAGTCATTTGTTCCGATTGGATTCATCTGTTATTCATGTTTGCCGATACCATAAATCCTGGCTGTAGACATTCGGCTCTATTACTGCTACTTGGATGGGCACTTGTGTCGTGTGATGGGGGTTGGATTCCAGAACAGGAAGTTTTTGAATTTGGTCTGTTTAATGTTTGTCCATTTTTTTTAAATTTTTTTTTTTTTTCCCTGCCAGCAATATAACATTTTTTGACTAATGTTATGGAATATTTGGGGAGTGGCTGTAGTAATGCTTACTGTCTTTAAAGAGGTAAAAGTGAGGGGTCTCATATATCTGCAATATATATGTGATATTAGATATGTGAGTTACATGTTGTAGTGTAGATAGCAGTTTCCCTGGAGACAGCATGGGTGACTGTGAGGGCAGGGTGGCCTGAAGATAAGGGCTATCTGCTATCTTGGCATGAAATATTAGTAGTGAGCGTTTAATGTGGTTTTGCTTTCCCACTTTATTTCAAAGCAGAATTAAAAGGATTTTGTTGCATTAAAACAAAACCTTTTGCAAATTAATATCCCTGTCAATGCTTGCACTTAATATAACTTTTCCAGTCTGACAGTGAACGACGACAGTGAGGGCAGATCATTTTTAGGAAGTTGCTTTAAAGAAAAAGCAGAAGAAGAAACCTTTGTAATTATAAACCCTGATTATGTAAAATAGTCAGATACGGGCTTTTTTGCTTGGGTTATACGTTTCTCTTTTAAGATGTCTTGTTTAGAAGTCCAAGTGCTGAAATGGAGGATTGTCATTCAACATTTAAAGTGAAATTAAATATCTGCTTCCTTATTATGTAGCGCTCTGCTTATAATCTTTAGAGGTAGCTTATTTAGCTTTGTAGCAGCATTCCTGTATGCTGTTTGGGTCTTTGAACCTCCTTGCTCCCCCTCCTCATTTTATTATCATAAAATTCAAAATACTTGACAAGGGAAAGGACTTCAGAGACTACAGCACAATCATACTTCCCCGACATCAAAGTGAGAAAAGACTCTGAGATGAGCCATCTTGACCAACATGAAACAGGACTTTGACATTGTAATGCACTGACATCACTCCCGTTTAATCTTTCTTTTTTCCTTTTTTTTTTTTAATTTTATTTTTTTATTTAGGACAGTAAAAACAGGATATCCTAAGGACACTTGCGACTTACAGAACCCATAAGTGAGCAGAGGTGTAAAAAGCATCTGTAACCCCACTTTGCTTTGAAAAGAGAATCAAATCTACCAAACAGTATAGGGATTGCCTGGCTGAATGTCACATACACTGCTCAATGCTCTGATGTTTCCTTGCTGGGACTAAAATATAAAATAAGAAATTGATTTATTATACCAGCTTAGCAGCGAATAAGTAGCACTTGATGCTGATAATACACTGGAACCTAAAAACACACAAGCCTTAGGGTATGTCAAATAAATGTGACTCTCTTTTAAAAATTATTTTTAATAATGGAAGAACGTGAAAATCCTATTCTTTGGTATCCTAAATTCAACCCCAGTAAGCTAATGCCATTATTACTGAAAAATAGTTCCTTAGATAGAAGTTGGAAAATAGTTACTAGAATCATATTGTCATTATAGGAAAATGTAGTTCTTCAGAACCTGGGAAATATATGTGCTTGAAATGCAGTTCATGGAAGGCATGCATTTACACACTCAGGAAAACTCTGCTTGTAAAAGAGTTAAGTGCTTTGTACAATACACCTCTTAATTTCTCAGCTACTAGAAGATTATCGCAAGTTAACTTCCGTGTTAGCCTGCCTGGGGACAAGAGCTCTTGGCTAAATTATAAATGATTTGATTTATTGTGCTTAAATATATTTTGGTGTGATTATTCAATAGATGAATATGCAAAATAGGCTTTTACCCTCAATGTGACACTGATAAGCAAACAGTCTATGTGCTATATTTTGAAAGTGTCAAAGTATTAAGAGTAAAATCTTGAAATAACATGAAAAAAGAAATCTGAAAAAAGAAAACAAAAAGCCTATTGGGGTATTTTCTGATACTGTCTGCAGCACGGCATGATGTTCTGCTGTTACTCTAGGTAGAATGTGAGCAGAGCTGTAAGCAAAAATGAAGTAAGTGCATCTGAGGAAAAAAATACACAGAATTTTAGAATTGTTGTAGTTTTAGTGTTTTGGCTATTTTAACATTTAAGAAGTAAGTTTAATGAAAATGTACCTCACTGGCAGCATGCCTTCGAGCTAGAGTATGTATTTATGGACACAGTTGTATTTACTAAACATTGGATAGAATGTATTAATGGACATAGTACAACTGGTATTTCAATTAGATTATTATATTTTATTTCTCTTAGGTTCCTGATTTTTTTATTAAATTAAATTTATTACATTATTTTGTAATTAATTAAATAGAAGTTTCTTTTAAATAGAATATGGTTTGTTGTATATTGAATATGAAGTCAAAAGATTCACAGTAAAATATGAATCCTTTAAATAAGAGTGTAAATAGCCAGCATAAGTCAGCTCTGAATGCGCAACCTTTGTATCAATAAATGAGTTGCTGTTTTTTTCTCGACTCCTTTGTTTCTGAATGCATCTCTCTAGCACCGTTATGATAAGTAATTATCTATTGAATCATTTGGCGCTAGTACAGTGAAAGTAGCACATAGTGTACTTACCTGGCTAAACTGATAGGGAATGCTTCATAAAAGTAAGGCTTTGCAGAAAAGTAATATTTATGCTCTGTTTTTTTATGAGAAGTAGCTGTCTTTATCTCACCACCTCCCCATCGGAACGTTTATTTTATATTATCCTATGCTGTAAATCAGGCACAATGCTGTGCGTTATGACAGGCTGAAAAAAAGATGTTAAAAGGGTATGAAATTAAGACAACGAAATATTTGAGTTGTCAGTGATTACTGAAAAGGATATTACACCTCCTGTTCCCTCTGATGTAGTCAGGAATAGGCAAGTTCTGCTGTATTCTGAAATAGGCTGATGGTGTGCGTGGAGAGAAGACAAGCACACTGATGTATAGACAAGTGGTCACTGATTTTTCTCTAAAAGGGACTTAGAGCAAGCAAAGGAGGAAAGTCTGTTCCTGCAGTAATGCGGTGAAGTCTGTTGTTGCTATGGTCTCAATTGGGTGCCTGGAAGCACTGATGTATGTGTGAAATGTTTTCATATCACAAACATATTAGCAACTTACTTGATAACAAGCACAGAAAAAGAAACCCATACTGTTCATGCATATCCTTGTTTTCCTCTTTTTTTGTACGATAGTAAAGTGAGGGTGGTTTTGGCAGCCAATTTGATGTCAGGTCTTTCTGTGATTCTTTCTTAGTGCTCATCAGGGTGCCGATAGACTAAAGCCATCCAGCATGAAGAGATTTTTCACATCACAGTTGCAGAAGCAAACTACTTTTTGCCAAGCACAGAAAATACCAATAAACATTACATATTCACATTTCCCTTTTGTTGTTTAATAAGGGAAAGGTGTCCTGGTGATTGCTCAGCCATCAAGCAGGAAAAATTACAACTTCTTTTCTTCTCTTTTTGCTCTTTTGTCAACAGAGAGTCTCCTTTCCTCAGCCTTCTGCTGTAAACTATAGAGCACATATAGAGAGTCTCAATAGGAAACATAATGGGAAAATATGAAATTGCACAGCTCGGTTGCCAATCGCAAATGAAGGCGCCTCTCTTCTTGGCTGTTCATGGGTTTCTTTGTTAGCCAGAATTGGTTCCCTGATATTCAGAGGCCTGTTTATATATTTGTGATACATCTGCTTTGTCCAAACACTCTACTGTAAGATTTATTAATGAGAGTTGTATGTGTGCAACCTAGATTTCCCCCTTTGTCTTTTTAGTAGGGTTTGGAGGGGTTTTTTGCTGTAACAGCAACCTCTTCTGTTGTGTCAGGTGGTGTACAGCACTGCTCTGCAAAGCACCTCCCAAATACAGAGTAGTCTGAGGAGCTGCCAATTTGTTATATTAACCAATTAATAAAGGGTGTGTGTCTGTGTAAATGAAATTCTTTGGTTTAAAGTCCCATTTGCTTAATGTTAGTGCCACCACAGAGAACTGCCATCCTCTCCTCACTACTTACACTATAAGTTTCTGCTCAGTGTGAGAAAGAAAATTTGCCCAAGATTTTTTGGTCATGTGTTCCCCCACCCCGCCTTTTCTATTTTCCCCCCAGAGATGACAGAATCCAGATCCTTGTGCAAAATAGCTATGGAAATTCCTCCTTCCTTAGGCTTGAAATATCTTTACTAATCTTTAAGTCTGCTAATTTATTCCGTCTGCCAACATGAATTGGCTCAGTTCCTTACATGACACTAAAACACTACTAAACTACTGTTACTATCTTAATCTTTTTTCTATACCAGTATTCATAATAAACCAGCAGTAATAAATACCATCAGTAGACATAAATACTAATATGCCTGCATGATAGTCTCTTTTTTTGTTTTGGTTCATTCATAGTAACAAAGAAAGAAAATTGAAAAAAAAACAAAATATGAAGTTTTCCCATTATTCTGAAATGGTTTGCTCTTAGCCTTTGTGGTCATTCGGTAACCTCCGTGGTAGCCTGTACTTCTGTTATACATGAACTGAAGTGTGCAGCAAATGCGTATACTTTTGTCTTTCATTTAAATGGTGAGTCCAGCTTAAACTCATCTGGTCCTTTCGGGCACTTGATTTTTTTCCTAGTACTTTGGGCTTAATTTATGTCTTACAGATAACAAACTGTAGATGTTGAAAATAAGACAGAGTTCCCACAGCGCGGTGCATGATCAGTAGTCCAGTATTTTACTTACTGTCCGCTTCTGTGTCTCCTTAAATGTGCAAGTCAGGCACCGCCTCCATTGCTGGCAGACCCTTTAGAAAGTATTGCATCTCAATGCTTGTAAAAGTACTGACGTACTTTTACTTCTATAGCAAATGTAATACATAGTATATATAAAATTTAACATTTGTCTTGTAACACCTGTACCAAAAGTATCTTGGAAATACATAAGAAACATACAGATCAACTCCTAGGGGGTCATCCAGTGTGCTGTATTTTTCTCAAATTCCAGTTATTTTTCCCCAAAAATTCTGATAGTAATTTTGGTTTAGTATGCTAATTTAGAAAGTAATCATACAAAAATTATATACACTGCTTCATATTAAGGATACTGGGAAGGACCCTTATGTAGCTTCATATTAGACTACAGCCTGATTGCTCGTCATCCTGAGGCACGAATTTATATGACTGGCTGCTCTGGGAAGTTCTGGTAAGAGTTTTCTAATATATTGCTTGGCAAAATAATAATACTGTATTGAATGAATTCATACATTAGCATGACTCACACACAAGGCTGAGCAGTGGCACAGTTAAGCCAGCCACTTCCAGTAAATAGAATTTAAAATCTCATGTTTATTTTAATTTACTGTATTGCATATGCATTATTTTCATGTTTTTTTGAAGAAAACATGATTGCTCCCCCCGCCCCACTCTCTAATTGGCAGGTAGGAGTGACACCTTCTCAGATGGCTACAAAACCCCCCAACTTCCACATGTGGAGTCATAGTTTTATGAAACTATGTATCTTTTAGAAAACTGGTCCCTGTATGTAAACCAGTATAGAGAGACAAGTATGGACTTGATGATCTTAGAGGTCTTTTCCAACCTTAATAATTCTGTGGTTCTGTGACAATGCTGAAAGCCTGCCTGGTAGAAAACAATTAAAGAAGGAAATATTAAGAGAGAAAAAATTGATCAAATGACATCAGCACAATTAGTCTCTGAAAGTGTCCTATTCTCTTTAGGAAATAATATAAGTCTTGTTGAAAAAAGTGTTTTTCATATCACTGTATACAAAGAGCTTTCAGATTTCAGATGCTGAAATTAACTGTAAAAGTTTTTCAAGATGCAGAGGTACCCTGAATCTCTTTAAACTAATTTCTAATGTCTTAAAATTTCTGATTTAGAAAGTTATTTTAGAATTTGACTTAAGCTTTTTACT
>VZTV01032871.1:648-12309 GCA_013400875.1 Anhinga rufa | reverse complement strand
GAGGGAGGGGATTCTGCCCCTCTGCCCCGCTCGGGTGAGACCCCCCTGCAGCGCCGCGTCCAGCTCTGGAGCCCCCAGCACAGACAGGACATGGACCTGCTGGAGCGGGGCCAGAGGAGGCCACGGAGGTGATCAGGGGCTGGAGCACCTCTGCTATGGAGACAGGCTGAGAGAGCTGGGGGTGTTCAGCCTGGAGAAGAGAAGGCTGCGGGGAGACCTTATTGCGGCCTTCCAGTGCTTAAAGGGGGACTGTAGGAGAGATGGGGACGATCTCTTTAGCAAGTCCTGTTGTGACAGGACAAGGGGTGACGGTTTTAAACTAAAGGAGGGTAGGTTTAGACTGGATATAAGGAAGAAATGTTTTACAGTGAGGGTGGTGAGACCCTGGCCCAGGCTGCCCAGAGAGGTGGTCGATGCCCCATCCCTGGAGACATTCCAGGTCAGGCTGGACGGGGCTCTGAGCAACCTGCTCTAGTCAAAGCTGTCCCTGCTCACTGCAGGGGGTTGGACTGGATGGCCTCTGAAGGTCCCTTCCAACCCAAACCATTCTATGGTTCTATGATTAAATGATTCTATGTCGGTGCCAGGTCAAAAAGCACAATGCAGGAGATGGCAGCTGTCAGGACAGTGCTTAAGACAATCAGGCCCCTGCTTCTATGGATCCATTTACATGCAAGTACAGCTTGAAACAACATTTTTCAACCAAATGTTGGTCCAATGTTGGCACAATGCATCTGGTGGGTTAAGTGAAAAGGAAAAGCAAGGATCTACGAAGAATTCCGGTCTTCATTCAATACTGACTTAGTGGGGAACATCCACACTGGCAAATGAAGATGTAAGGTTTGATGGTCAAGCATAGATCCTCTCACCGCCCAAAATGCCTGTTTTGCATCATTCCAACTAGATATTTTCAAAACAATGTCCAGGCAGACATAGATTGAGTTAAAAAAGTCATTACTGAAGAAACTACAGCAGATTTTATTCCTTCCATCCTCGACAGTCTATCAACACTACTTGAACACTACTCCGAGCCTTAGGGCTCTCAAAAATGCCCACGTGCCACTTGGAAGGGCACACCATACATAGCCTCAGTTTTGTGTTATAAAAACACTCCTTGGTTTACTGTCAATGCAACTCTTATGTGGTTTCAGATACTCTGAATTGAAAAAAAATATCAGAAAGCAATATGTTTTATTGCTATGAAAACTCTTTGAAGTGACCAAAGCAGATACAGGACCAAGTGCTATGTAGTTTTTGCTGGGAGAAAGATTTCAAACAAATGTGCGTGAGAACCAGTCTGTGTCACTTAATCTTTGGGCCAGGTATCAGTCTTTGGAGCTCTTTTATTTGGCATGAATGTTTGGAATTTGAGGTGTCATTTTATAATTAAAAACGTTTTCAAAAGTGACAAATAGTAACCTCCTCAGTTCTGGGAGGCCTAGTGAAATAGCTAATTTTGGGTGATGGTGGATACCTAAGGTGATGGTGGATACCTAACAGTTGGAAAGAAGCAGGCCCCTTCATAGTATTTCAAGTTGTTCTTGGAAATTTATACACCAGAATGGGTTTTTTCCTTTGTTTTGTCTTACAGTGGTAAGATCAAACTCCTACAGAAAATCCAGTGATGATCAGGAAGGAAAATGCATCTTCTTACAGTGTTATTACAGTGTTTATGTATAAATTAAAATCAGCTAATAAAGTATATTGAAATACTAATTCATTACACTAAGTTAATACTGTGATAGTAATATTTCAGTAGTTAAAATAATAAAATATATACATTAAGGCCTAAACATAAACTGGTCTTTCTGTAAATTTTAGATGTCATAATTTCCCAGCCAGGAAAAGAGAATGCTTATGTCTGTGCTGTTTCAGTAACTGAGAGCAGTGTTTGAGCATCTTTGTCTGAAGCAGAAAACTCCAGCAACTACAGGAAAAAAAAAAGCCATAATAAAATAATGTACTGCAGCTGCATAATGACCTGCATTAAAAGGAAGCAAGAGTTTCCATTCTTTTAAAAATACATTATCATTACCTAATGATGATGATGACAATAATAATAATGATTATGCTAATAACATTGTTTTTCTAAATGCTACACATCCCTCACCAAAAAGTGTAAAAACATCATTTGATAACATTTGATAACAACAAACATCTGACTTCCAGCATCGCTACACAAGGCCATGGAAGCCTTGATATAAAGCAGTCTCAAAAGGCTGTGGCAGCTGTACTGAAGCTGAGCAATAATGGTCAGATGCACTCTGCATTTCTAGCAGCTCGTTACTCACCATAACCTCAGACACATGGCAGGTTTTAAAAGAAGCAACATGGCCTGGGTAAATGGAAAACTGGAAGGGAAGCACAGTGGTATCGTGACTTAGGAAGATACAGTATGTCCCCTTTCATGATTCAGTCCTTCAGAAATCTTCCTATGAACCCACTGAGCAAGGACCTTCCCTCCAACTAGGCCAATTTTTCTACAGGACCGAGTGGGGAAGAACAATTTCACACTGGTCAGCACAAATTACAGCCTCCTGAGGGTACTCTAAATTACACTTGGCAGGCCAGAGAGGTTGTTCAAGTAGTTGAGACCAACTGAAATGTGGCATGGTTTCATATTTTGATGACTCTCCGATATGCAAGGGTTTCTTTTTGCAAGAGGTTCCTCTCAGGAAATGGATTTTTTTTTTTTTTTTTGTCTGCTCTGCAACAAGGGAGTAGCTCAAAATAACCAGAGAGAGCTATCTGATTTACATTTGCATCAGGTAACTCCAATAAGTGGCTTTATGGTAAGGTGAAAGCAGCACTGGTTTATAACTGAGTCAAAGGGCGCTGCTGGAGCTTTCAGAGTCCTGATGCAGCCCACATCTCGCTGACATCACGTTGGCAGGATGTGGTTGCCCACCAGCTCTCCTATATTCTTTGGAAAAACCCTGTCACTTTTTTTTTTTTTAATGAGTTGCAAACGAACTGCATGCTTAATCCATGTTGGCCAAATTTCATGGGCTGTATTGCATTTTAAACTGAACTCTGATTTCTTTAAATCGAATTGAAGTTCAGCATTATAAAATAGCTTGAATTCTGGTTTTATTAGAAAAGTCTTGGAATTGTTTTTGTCACACACTGAAAATTTCTAACTAGGCAGTTTAAGATTTTAAAGTGATATTTACATATATATATGCTTTTACTAGAAATATTTTGCCTATTTCTTCCCATAAAAATATGTAGTCAGATATGAGAACCGGGTCCTAAATGCAAGCAATTGTCCTAAATACATACTCTATTGAATATAAAGGGTGCATGATGACTACAGAAGTTTTAAAAAACTAACACTCTTCTGGAGTTATATTTTACTAAGAAAAAAGTTTTCTAATATTCTAATTCTAATATTAGTGGGTTCCAGTCCCAAAACATAATCTGTTATGTGTAAGGCACCTCTGAAATTTAAGATGAAAGACACAACAGTTGTAAATATTACACTGCTTTTTGCATAATATGTATCTGAAGCTATTTAAATGGCAGTTCTTGTTGCTTCGAGTTCTGAAAAAAATCCTTTTTCTAATTTACAAAGTAAATTTGCTAAACATTTATAAGCTTTCTACCAGTAAGGTAAGACATTTGGGAAAGCTAAGAAGATGCCTGGTAAAACAAATTAGAAATTTAACAAAATGTACCAGCATTTATGAATATTTCTTACTTTTAGTTTAAACAATACAGTGTTTGCTGAACTTCTACCATAAGCTCATGTCAGTGCTGTTACTGATAAGCAAACACTAATAGAAGTAACTTCTTGCTGATAAGTGAACCGCACGCAACCCTTCCTGATACTAGCGAGTTTTTTTGTTTTAAAAAACTTTGTCTCAGTTCTCACCTCCAGACAACACAATCAGAGAATCTCCAGCTCTGGATAGTAACAGAGGCTTTTGCAATATGTACAGTTTTATTTGTGGGCTTCAGAGTGTCTCCCCCGCCCCTCCCGAGCTTTGCAAACATACGCAGCTCTCAGTACAGCCTGTGCAGGACACCGTGCAGAGCGGAAACTCGTGGTGTTACTGCTTTGGAGGAAGTACCAGTTTCTTTCCTCACAAGCAGTCTGAAAAATGTAAATTTGTAAGCCTGCAGAGTGCCGAAACTTCACCCCAGTGCCCTTTCTCAAAAGTGCTGCATCTGCTTTTCCCAGACAGGGAAATGGCAGATACGGTCCCGGCCGCCCACAAGGCTGCCCAGCAAAGCCTGGCTTTTGGCTCCGGGTGCTGCTGCTGAGCAGACGCCAAGGGCAATACCTGAGGAGCTCAGCTCCCCTCCGGCAGTGGTCCCGCAGCGCACAGCCACCTCCAGCAAGAGGCACGGTTGGCACCACTTCCACGTCTGTTAGCCCCGGGATGACAAACTGCCACCTGTTGAAGGCTGAGCCTTCCTGGCTCCACCACCTATTTATTAACAGGGTTTTACAAGGCTGTGCTTTGTTAGCCGGTGTCAGCATGTTGCAGAAACAGACTGTGAGATAAGCTGCTCCTTGCAGCTGAGCATCCTTAAGTCAGTGCAGCTCCCTGGGGGAGAAGTGGCACCTAGAAAAGGGGCGGAACAGTAGCCCCTGCACCAGCGCTGAGCCTCTGCCCCAAAAAAACGGGTCTGGTTGGAGCCACAAGTCCACCTTACACTTTTGTGCATCTTTGCAAGAAATCTTATTCTCTGTATGTTGTGCAAGTTCTTCATAAACCCATGGCCATGATGTTCCACCAGCTGTTTCACAGGTTATCCTACGTTTAGGTGTGGGCTTGATCCATAAAGTAAAGGTGACTGCACAAATGGTGATGTCAAAATGCAAAAGATTCCTGGTTCAATTTTCCCTACCTACCAAAGAGACAGGGTGCAAGAAGTGTAATCAGGGAAAAAATACTTTTCACCCTATAATTTCAGCAAAACAGTTGACAGGGAAAGGTTGTAAAGACCTATGAAATTATTTTGGAAAAAAATTAAAAAGGCAAGTGCTCTCCTTGTAGCTGCAGCTTGAAGACCACACCCTAATGCTATTTTGCTTTTGTTTAATCACTTTTCCTCAAAAGGAAATAGGGGATTCTCTCTGGAACATGAAACACCATCTGCTTATGAGTCAAAGTAAGCAAATCTCAGATGAACCATCAAAGCTGCCCCAAAGAGTCCAGTACAGCTGTGAAACACATCACCCACTTCAAGTACATTTTGAGACTTCTGTAATAAAATACTACTGCCCAAAGCATAACGCAGCTCCACTGACCCTCTTTGATTCACTGCTGTGCTTGGCCTCTGTCACCTCATCAGAACAACCCAAGAAATCTCTTACTGCCCATACTATTGCTGCGGATATTGTTTGGTATGAATGAAAATGAAAGCTGCGTTTGTGTTTGATTAATTTAAATCGCTTTATATCTCATGCAGATTAGCTCAGAGACAGGCCTATGCCTTTTATTTCATATATAATTCAACATGGTGAAATTCTTTTACTGGTTTCAAATGAAATGCAAAATGTTTAAAACAGTTTTTCCAGATTTTATGGAGTGATAATGTGGCAGTCAACTCTTTGGCATTATTTAGTTTTCTTTTAGTTTCTTTCCTCTATGCAGAAAAAAAAAAAAAAAAGAGGAAAGAGAGTGAGGGGAAGAGGAGAAGAAGGAGGAAAAAAAGGTAACAAAACCACAGTTAGACCATTTTGGTTAAGAAATGTAAACTCAGAAAGCATTGAAACTTACAGTTGCCAGAAATCAAGCCAAGGCTTGCTCATTCAATGTTTATTTGAACAGATTGTCCCAACATCTTTTTGAAAGACAATTCTACGTCAGTGGGGATTGCTGCTAGAAATTTGACCCTATCACCTTTACTCACATGTCAAAATTAATTATGGGTAGCACCGTACTCATTAACGGAGGTACTCACAGAGTAACTACCAATGACAGAAAACAGTGGGGAAAATCCAGTCCACCACAAACAAAGAATGAAGAAGTGCCAAGATGCTGTTTTGAAACAGCAAAGAACAGGATCTTCAGAAGATTCAGTCTGAGTCAGTGTGTGCAACAACAGTCTTGTCAATAAACCAGGCCTATTGCATAATAAAGGAAAAAACAAATTCCTTATTTTTTCTCTACTGCTGCTGTTACTGTAGAGCTAAACAGTTGGGAAAAGGGGAAAAATAAAATGCCTAAGCAATGCTTTCCTATAATGAGAACCCAAAATGTCATCTGCTGTTGTTTTAGAACATGGCCCACTGTTTCAGTCTTCTCATTATACTATCCTCTGGAAACTTCTCTGAACAATTTTACACCTACTTTTTTTTTGGTTTTTTTGTCCCTCCTGTGAAAGTAAAAACTAAGGAAGCACCAATTACCAAAGGAGAAACAGCAAGGATCTAGCAGAAGAACTGCATTAATACTGTTTAGGCTTCCAAGGCACTGGAAGCTCTGGAGTCCCCAGGCAGACCATCCCAGAAGTCCCACAAGACTTGTAGCCTTCAGCATTTGACTAGAAAAATAAGCTGGTAGAAACGTGCTTGAAGTCTCTCAGAGCAGGGTACTTGCTAGTACTGCAATTTTAAAGCTATATAAGGAGTTACATGTCTGATTTCAGTTAACTGTCTTGCTCCTGTTTACATCTAAGGCTTTTTCCTTGTATATCAGCCATTATCAATGGCTTCGAAACAATGATCTATTATTATGGTTATTTTGAGGGGTTTTTAACTATTTAATATTTGTTACAGTTTCGCACATTGAAGAAAATGTTTCCTTTGTACTAGCTTTTAGGGCAGATACTCCTAATTAGCTTACATTTTCTATCCATTCTTTAAACCAAGGATTTTAATATAAACCTAGCTGAAAAAGGAGATGTTTCCATGTGCAAACTGTCAAACATAAACGTGGCTCATGTTCATACTCCTGCCCTTTGGCATGAAGAATAACAAAATGTCATGCAAATGCTTTGCTCCCACTTCAAAACAGTATTTAGTATGTACACTGTTTTTAATCGCATGCTTTACTGTAAAATAATAAATGCCCAGGATAAGCATGCACTACAACCACCTCTACTGCAGCCTCTCTATTAGACGCACTGGTTTTGTATAAGCCATACCAACAATTACATTTGATACTACTAATACAAATCAATCTGCGAAAGCTGTGTTCCTTTTTCTCAGATGTACCTTAGCACAGTTCAGTGGCATACACTTGTAATTACTGGTGCTGTTACATAGTGCAGACAAGAGTTCGCCTTCCAAAGCACGGCTCACTGCCCTAAATACAGCCAATGCCCATGTACTTCACACAACTAACATGTCAGCATAAAATTGACCAATTGCAGAACACTCCTGTGGTGAAAATAAAAAAAAAAAATAATATTTTTTTTTACTCTTTTTAGGAAGATCAAATACAAGAGGTTATATATATATATATACATTTATTTTAAACAGCATGTCAGTGTCAATGAAGTAGTTGGAACCAGTTGCTCTTATTGATCTCACAATTGCTTATTTTAGCATTTCCTTCTACATTCTAGCATATCAGATGAAGGCTTCTCTAAACTGTTGGAAAACAGATAAACAGAGAACGAGTTTTTTTAGTAGCAGTAGGAGGTATTCTGCTAATTAAAGACCATAAAGTAGGAGGAACTATCTTGCTAATTTCTTACACAACCTGAAAGGAAATATGAAGCTTTTAAAAGCTGTCAGTGGCAGGGATGCAAGCCTTCATCCTGCAGCTGTTCTTTGATACTCTTGCCATAGTACTATGCAGGCTTCGGAATAGTCTCTGGAGTTTTGCTTGGGCACAAAAATACCCTCATCTGAAGCTGTCTGAAGGATCAGGCCCCGACGTCATTTGTGGGTGCAACTTTCACCTGTAAAAATTTATCCTTGCAACCCTTGAAAACTACTTTGATTTGTCAGGACTTAACAGTGGTTGGGAATTTTATCTTAATAATAAATATTTTTCTCTAGTCATGTTTCAAAATTCCGTCACTCAAATCGGCCAGAACTTATCTTTCTTAATTTTAATGCTTTAAAAGCACAACACAGCAATTAGTTCTGTTTCTGATGTGCTAACATTTGCTTAACATTACCAGTAAATATTTGCCAAGATATAAAAAGCACTCAACCTCCTGCCCCCACCCCCAACTATTTCCCTCCACTGAAAACATATGTTGGTAATGAGGGATAAATAAAAGGTAATTAAAGCCACCACATTTAGCAGTGAGATATTTTTAAATAATTCTTAGCAGTGGGTAGCACATTAGGCAGCTTCACTGGAAATAATGGAGGACTTGGGAAATAAAGCACAAGTACAGAATACAAAAAGGCCAAACTTTGTACTCTCTTAACTGTTGCTATAGGTCAGAGAATAGGGTAATTTGCCCAGTATGTACATATATATATACACACTATGTACTCAGATATATATATATATGATTGTCTATATTGTGGTGCAGTAGACATAACCCAAGTAGCTCTGGGTCATCAGAAACATTTCTCCTACAGTAGCACAGAGCACAGCATGGGCTAATTTACCCTGCTGAGAAGGGCAAAACAGAGAATGATGAGAAATCTGCCAGTGAAAAATGCAGGCTTTTCTCCCCACACTGCTTCAGCTGGGTGGTTTGTGCAGCATTCAGCCTCACATCCAGATGTCCAAGCATCATTCTGTGCTGAGCTCTAGCAACAGCGGTTTGCAAAAGCTTCAAAATCCTAAAACATTTGCCAGTGAACGGAGGAGGGAGGAGGTGGAAAAATTGGGATAACAGGAAGCACAAGCTGGAGGGACAGGACCATGTGGGAGACACTTCCAAGTCCATGCAGAATATAAGGCAAGGCTCACTCATTAGGGGACGGGAATTCCACATCCATTCATCATACAACCCTCTTCCTCTTAGCACGTCTGACAGTTCAGTTAAAATCCCTGAATGCTTTTACTGGCTATTCTTAGCTATTTTCTTAGCTAATCCTGCCTGTAAAAGTCTGGTGTTTCAAGCATGTTGTTCTAGGATTCAGGACTAAATTCAGCGCTTTTAAAGTAATAGGGGAAGCAAGACATAAGAGACTTCATCCAAATACTTGGACAGAAATTAGCTCACTCAAGCTAAAAAGTTCCTGTTACTGGTAGTGGCACAAGACCTTGCGTTTAAGAAAGCAAGACTCCATTTTAGGGAACAAGCTAGCAAGCCAGGGATCTGTGCCCAGAACATGTGCCAGCAGCAATACAGTCATCCAACTTGGTTAGACCCAAAGCATGTCCAGTATTTTGTCTGACTGGGTTAAGTGTCAGTACACCAGCCTGGCAGGTATTTGGCTTGAGAGAAAGCATGATTCTGTATACAACAAATTAAGGTTTACAGGGTCATCCTTGAAAGTGCAGCCAGTAAATAATTAGAAGTTGTGGGGGCTGTAGCCCTTGAAATAAGACTTAAGGAAAGGTAGTGTCTGGAAATATGTTTCAGAAAGATTTTATCTTTACAACAGCATCAAAACAAATGAATCTTGGAGAAATAGTTAGACAACACATAATTAATTAGCATGTCTTATGTCTTTGTTAGGTTGAGCCCTGAGCCTACGCTGTTCCCATCTTCCCACCTATTCCTAAGAGTTAAAACTTCTTTATTTAAGAAATCTTTGGTAAGCCTTATCATTCAAATTTCCAGTCCTGGCAAGACTTTAAAGCAAACAGTTCTCATCACACACACACAACTTCTATGCACTTTGTGTAACACCAAATATACAAGCAGGACATAATCATTTACAGGTCTGTGCTTCTTTCAAGACTTCTACTTCTTCACTAAACTCTCAAGTGATGTGAACCCTGCTACCCTCCTAGCATTTGTGCTTCATCACATGAGGGTATCTTTGGAAGTGTACACTATCTCTACTTTTGGGCATTGTACAGCTGTCAGCATACACATGTTAAACAAACCAACAATTAAGACTTAATATCTCAGAGCACGAGTTATCTCCGTGGTCTTATTTTATCACTAGTTTGGGTTACAACCCAGCAGGGCATGACTTGCTCAGAGAAACTGAGCATTCAGACAGCAACTGCACTGTTTGTTTTGCCTGAAATCCAGGTCTGACTCCCTCTCATGTGAGGATACACAAAGTGCCCTCGACCCATTGCTATGCACCTGGAACTGGAATGCATTTTCTGTGAAGTTCCAAATAATGTTGGCCACGGCTCCTAGACATTAATTTGTGCCCCGTGCCATGCAATGCATAAGAGCTGGCCTCAGAGAAACTGCAACGTGAGCAACAAGAGTTATAACTTCCAGTCACAGAAAAAAAATCATAATTTTGAGCCTTCTGTAGCCTTATGTTCTCCTGTCCCCTGGATGTGGCTGCAGTCACAGATCCTGCCACTTTGCTGGAAAAACCTCTGCCTTGGGCTAGCCTGTAGAAGAGGTAGAAGTGTTTGGTTTTTCTAGAAAGAAATTTTGCTGTACAACCTTTTTTCATTATTTCTCATCACGGCAGATAATATGATACAAAGAAGATCTATTTGTTAGCACATTTAGCTTAGCTTTTTTTCTGCTGTGAGTTGTTATCATACTCCTATCACTGAAACCAAATACACGGACACTTCTGTAATTTTAAAGTATTGCAACGGTACATGTGGTTCTTCTGTGCTCAGTTTCTTTGCCACAGGGGATTTTGAAGAGGAAAATGAATGAATCAGGTGGGACCTCCTGAGAGGGCAGATCAGTCTTCCCTTGGGCAAATAAATGATCCTGCTAAAATGGATCTAGAAACTGGAGGGATTGGCAGAGGGAAAAGAGCTCTTAGAAGTCTAAGGAGCAGACAGCCATGTCTCAGAAATTACCAAAAAACCCTGTTCTGGGAACTAGAGGAAACTCTACAGTTTGCTTCCATTAAAAAAGGTAGGCTAAAGCTTGACAAAAGCCATGCTTGAAAACCAGCTTGACCAGCTTGTGCAAGGACACAGTGGGCACCGAGATATTTGTTTATAAACTTTTAAATTTGTATTCTGTCATGTCTAATCACTTAAAATTTTCTCCTTTTCAAAGGTTATTTGTTTTAGTTTTACTCTAATAAAAACAGCACTTTGGCCTTAGAGGATTTCAGTTTCAAGAAGAAGGTCTAGTCAGACCCAAAGCTTAAAGCTAAGAGTACTTCTCAGGTTTTTAAGAAACTTACTTTACTACTATGGTAGGTAAGAGTTTTCAAACTACCCAAGTGTGTTAAAAGTTCAAGCTCCTCTGAGCTGTGATTCTGGCCAATTTCAGAGTAGTACATTTTTTTTATAACATCTATTATAGCTCTGTACAATCTCTGTGGTACAAGTCCAGTGAATATACCATAACTAACCTTTAAACTCATGCTTGTGA
Organism: Anhinga rufa; assembly: GCA_013400875.1. Classification (NCBI taxonomy): domain Eukaryota; kingdom Metazoa; phylum Chordata; class Aves; order Suliformes; family Anhingidae; genus Anhinga; species Anhinga rufa. The sequence continues at coordinate 957 of VZTV01032871.1, read as the reverse complement.
ACAAAACCTGACAGTAAAATAATTCTGGCCTCCAATCTCAGAAACAGATGAGTTAAGGCAAAACCCTGCAAATGGGCGTGGTTCCACTGACTTCAAAGGGCGTTGAAATTTTTACTTGTATGCAAGTGTGGACAACTAAATTTCCAGGGTTATATGAGAAATTAGAAAGCTACTTTATTGTCAAGGATTCCCATTTTAGAGGTTCTTTTGCTTGCTTCTTTGTTTTGTAAGTGTAAGAGAGTTAAAAGGTGTCATGAAGCCAAACCCAGCTTCCTCCATAAAAGATGATTGAATTGTCACTAGTCTCAA
>VZTV01032865.1:917-15901 GCA_013400875.1 Anhinga rufa | reverse complement strand
GTAGTGCTCTTTGCTTCACTGGCCAGACAGTGTAGGTGTGTTTTGGGTGTCTAGATGGCCCTGTTGTATTTATCATAGATGAGCAGGTATGCAGATAGAGGTGGTGAAGGAGGTCCACCCTTATGCCCCTTGAAGGGCCCTGCCTCAATGCAGCGATGAGCTGGGGCCAAGGGTCAGAGAAGGTGAGCCAGAGGCTTGGTACTACACTAGGTTTGGTGCCTGTGGATTGTGATGTTTTCTGTGGGAAGAGTTTTCACCCAGGTTTTTTCTTTACTTTACTGCTTGCCTTTCTCCTCCACTCTCCTATAATCCCATATATAATGAGGATTTATTTCTGAGTTCATGATCCCTTCATGAGAGCTGTCAAGTGCTGCTGTCCAGCTCTTGCTTGCATCCACCTTCTCTGCTGAGGCAGGGACAGCAGTCCTGTCCCATTAGCTCCCAGCTCCTCCTGTCTGCTGCCTCACTTTCCCCCAGCAAACCTGGAATGACACAAATATTACTATCTCTGAGGCCCTCATTGGGATTCTTTCTCTAATTTCTAGTGAGTTTTGCACCACTTCTATCACTAGGTTGTTCTTAGCCTCTCCCTTTTGCTGATGCTTCTCTGCCTCTTCCCTTAGGTGTGTCGCTGGGGATTCAGACCACCTTTCCATGCGGCTCATGACAGCAACCTCTTGTTTCACCCCACAGAGCCCTTTGATTTGCAAGCTCCCTGGGGCATCTCTTACCACACACGTTCCAGTAACTCCTGCTTCTGGCTGGACAAGCAAAGCCCCAGGTGATGGGTTTGGTCAGGGTGCCACTACAAGCCATCTTAGAAGAAAACAGACAGGAAACTTATGCTGAAAGATTAATTCTCCCTGCTGCATATGCTCTATCCTCTGCCCCTATCAACCCTCACCCCCTCAGCAGATAAAATGTTTGCCTGCTGCTGCTCCTATAATTACCAGTGTTTGACTTTTGAACTCTTGAAAATCAATTAGCAGCATCTGTTCTGCTTCCTCTAGCCATCGGTGTGGCCATGATTACAAATTCACAGGCAGGCTCCTCTTAGCCTGTTCCCCTACACCACTGAGCACATTAGTGCTCCCTGGGAATGGTGACCATTTGCTGTGACATGCTGTCAGCTGTCTCAGTGACTGTAGACTGCCAATACTTCCTAATGCTGAAACAGGGTGAAAAACTGTCCTACTACCTGCTGCCGCATGGGCTTCCCAGAGGTGTGTTCGGCCTGGATCGTAGTCTACATAACATGGACTTGTATCACCTGTCCCCTGCTTGGGACAGAGCAGTGTTATACCCATCTGTGCTTGGGAAGGTTCCCTTGGGATGCTGGAGGGAGCTACAGAAAGGAAAGAAGGATTTAGAAAAAGAAAAATGGAAAAATAAGGTTTGTTTTATCTAAAAAAAAAGAAGGAGAACAAGATAAGTCTTTGGACATCTAAATCATTCTTGAAAAAAGGACATTATGGTCAGTTGCTTTTCATGTCCACAGTAGCAGAAAGAAGAAGACATCTTGCTAAATTTTCAAGCAGAAAGGTTTCAGTTAGGTATGTAGGGAGCTATCTAATTGTTAGTATGGTGAGACATGGTGAGGCTCATTTGCTAGTGAGGTTCATTTGCTGGAGGACACATAGAAAAATATCCAACAGTGTGGGGTCTAAATCTATCTTGTCCTTCCTCAGAGCTGGTGGATGCAGTAAGTCATCTCTTGTGGTTCTCTGCCAGCCTACATTTCTGTGATTAGATGAAGAAGATAAACCTGAAGAGTGTCTCACAAGAGACCACTTATTTGATAGGAAAGAAAAACTGGGTTATGGACAAGCTGATCAGCAAAAGCTTCAAGCCTGATCCAGTGGGGACATAATTTCTGCAAGCTTCTATCATGTACCTTTTGTAGGAGCAGGCAGTTGGTGCAGGAAGGCTACTGTGAATGGCTGCAAACAAAAGCCCTTTTGGAGGCACTTGTCACCTCCTGCAGTCTGCAACTTTGGAGGGCTGATAAATGCCACAGAGACACTGAACAGGCTGTAGCTTTTGATGACGACACAGCCTTCAGGTCTCATCTCAAGTCTTTCTGTGCATTAAAAGAAATATTCAATCCATCCTTTGTGTGCTTCAGTGTCTCAGTGGCAGAAATAACAGGGAGGGGGGAAGAGGACTGAAAATCTGAACAGTATTCTTGGCTTTTAGTAAGATCTGTGTGCTACTGACCACTCCATGAAGAACCGGTATGAATCATGTACCTGTTATGTTGCCTAGCAGAAGGAAGGATTTAGATTTTTTTATTTAATTTTCTGAAGAAGACTCTTTAAAAATAAGAGAGGAAAAAGAATGTAGGATCGTGAGGTGAAAACTGCAGCTGTACAAATCCAAGCATCTTCTCTGAAGGCCCTCTCCTGCCTTTGGAAAGATGACTAGATCATTTGAGACAGTTTCCTCCTTGTGTTGTTTGGTGCCCACCTAAGCAAGCCTTTCTGATCACTTACACATGCATCCACAGGTATGCTTGCCTCCCTGGGGTAGAAATTATTGCCTTTGGTCAGGTTCTACTCTGTGTGTGGAGTTTTGGCACCTTGACAGCATGTCCAGGGACTTCAGAGAGGACATGTTTTTTATCCCATCGACTCCTTTTATGGTGAGACAAGATTGGATTGTTTTTGCCAATCAGTCTTGTTTTGCTAATTTTCCTGTGTACATGGGGATTTATGACTCATTGTCCCTGAGGAGAAATGGCATAGGAGTTTGTTTAAATCTACTCAGTTAGTGACTGATTCTGCTCCCATAGTACCAGTTTTTAGAAGGATTTAGCTTCACTTAGGGCAGATGAACCATTCTGGATTTAAGCACATATGGCTGAAATTATAATGGGACTCTGTAAATGCATTACCCCCCTTATTTGCAAAGTGTTCTTTCTGGGCATTTCTCTAAGAGACAGAAATTTCCTGAATCCCTTGCTTCTCATTAGACAGCAGACTTGCGTCAAAGAATACATACTTTATGGATACCCCACTCCCAAGTCAGTGTCCCTTAGATACCTGATCTAGGTCACATATGATGGCTCTGTTGATGACCCTGATTCAATCAGACAACCAGATGGCTTTATTTGTGCACCTATGCTGCACCCACAGTCAGGATTTGGCCTGGTTTCTCACAGTTGTCCAGAATGTAACTGTATGTATTTGCAGCTAGTTATGGGCATGTTAATCTTATACTGACTTCTAAGGGCAGATGCAAGTGCTCCACAAAGCTTTCCTTATCAGGCAATAAATGGAACCATCTTTCTGAAAAAGCCTCCTATGTAAATCTTGTGGACAGGCTGATCAAATGGTATCTTTGCTCACTGATCGTATCAGACCATTAGATTAGATTACTGCATCCTGCAGTAATGAGCTAGTCCATCTCTTTGACCAAAGAGGCCACTAGCTGGGTGTCTTCTAACCACTGTATATTATGTCAGTATAAGCTGTTGCTTTCTTTGCCTCTTGCTGAAGCGGTTCCTGACTTTCTTTGCTTGAATTTTGGAGTGTATTTGTATGATTCATGAGCCTGCAGAAAAATATTCTGGCTTTTCTCCACCAGGCCCTACTCCTTGGCTACCGGAGGGAATTCTTACATTGAAACAATGACAGCTTCTTGGAGAGACCTTGTCCTCTAATGCAAATCAGATATTGGAAAATCTGGAGATCTTTATTAAGCCCAAGCCATAGTTAGAATGCCTCCTACCATTTCCATGCTGGTGTAGCTGATGAGGGTGATGGTAGCCATCTGACCTTTGCTGGGGTTGCCAACCTGACTCCTTGGACAGGGCAACCCGGAGGACTGTGCCCAGTATACTAATGTGGTAACACACCCAGGCACAGGAGAAGACTGCTTTTGTCTTGGTTGCATTCTGGATGAGAGCTCTAGTCTGGGGCTTTCTTCCAGATGACTTGCCTATGCCACCCATCGAGGGGGTCACCATTCCCCTTTGCCGCATGTACATACAGTCACCTCTTGCACGTTGTCATTGCTGTCCACAGCACCCAGTTACAGACTTGGAACTCTGCTCTGCAGGGAGCTGTGTGAATGCTAACCAGAAAGGTGGCTCCTACCCCAAAGTGGTTACACTTTAATTAGAAGACAAAAGGCAGCAGATGGGTACAGATGGACCAACGGGGGAGTACAAGGGAACAATCAGACAACATTAGTCAGCATGGTAGGCAGCAGGCTTTACACACCAACTGCCTAACTCTTGTGAAGGCTTTGATAGGCAGCAGAGAATTATAACTGGCTTTGTGCAGGCTTATGGGGGCCTCATCGAGAGTGTGAAGGGCAGATGGGAAAAAGCAACAAAGGTGCTTTTGCGTGCTTGGAGAGCTGCAGCTGAAAAGGTGCAACAACTCAAAAATACCCAGTGCTGCTGGAAAATTTCCAGTCATCTTAACATCCAAGGGGATAATCTTAACTTTACAGAGAAAAAAAAAACCTGTGGTAAGGCTACACCTTGTGTTGCAGAGATACCTCTCAGTGCAGGGCTGGTGCACTAGTGTGAGAGCCACATTGCTTCTGGTCAAAAAACCTCCTGCTTGCCACCAGCTTGGAGGTTTCCATGGCATGTCAGATGCTGCTGTGTATCTGTGTCCCATTCATCATGAGCATTTCGTTGACTGTGGGAATGTGTTATCCCAGCATGTTGACAATTGTCCTGGTTTCAGCTGGGATAGAGTTAATTTTCTTCGCAGCAGCTAGTATGGGGCTATGTTTTGGATTTGTGCTGAAGCAGTGGTGATAATGCGGAGATGTTTTGGTTGTTGCTCAGTAGCGCTTACGCTAGTCAAGGACTTTTTCAGCTTCCCATGCTGTGCCGGGTGCACGGGAAGCTGGGAGGGGACACAGCCGGGACAGCTGACCCCGACTGACCAAAGGGGTATTCCACACCATATGATGTCATGCTCAGTATATAAAGCTGGGGGAAGAAGAAGGAAGTGGGAGACATTGGGAGTGATGGCGTTTGTCTTCCCAAGGAACCGTTACATGTGATGGAGCCCTGCTTTCCTGGAGATGGCTGAACACCTGCCTGCCCATGGGGAGCAGTGAATGAATTCCTTGTTTTGCTTTGCTTGCGTGCGCGGCTCTTTCTTTCCCTATTAAACTGTCTTTATCTCAACCCATGAATTTCCTCACTTTTACTCTTCCGATTCTCTCCCCCATCCCACCAGGGGGGAGTGAGCGAGCGGCTGCGTGGTGCTTAGTTGTTGATCCAGGCTAAACCACGACAACAATCCATATCTTAATTCAGGTGATAGCTGAGTTGCTGTGGGAAGATGAGCTTCCAAGCATGGGTACAGTAATTAAATATTCCTATCACAATGCAGTATCAAGGATCCATCCTATCATCCCTGATCAGTCCACAACATCCTCAAAAAAACAGGAAGGGGAGGTTGATTTGGTTAGAAAAGAAAGAGAAACATAGCTGTTGTTCTGTATTTTTTGGCGGATGAAAGCAAATCCATATTTCTTTCTGAGTCCACACAAAAATGTTTTTCTGACCTGAAAAAAAAAAAAATCAGGTCATTTAAATGTAGTAAAAACATTTTGTAACATAGACCAGTTTTGATAGAAAAATGTCATGTGAAAATGAAATTTTCTAAAGATTTCATTTTGTGCATTGCCTTTTTTTTAAGCCCTTGCCCTCTCTTCAGGCCAAAATTCTTTAATTTCAATCTGGGCACAAGAATGACTTTTTCCCCAAACTCCATTTACGAGTGAACTGACTGTTTATCAGACCAACAGTAGTTGCTCCAGCTGACTCCACTCAGGAGTGACATGGGCAGGTTGTGTGTCCTACAACAGTGGATGGATACACAGCACAGCAAACTTCATTTTCTCCTGCTTTGTCCCCAGTCACATACTTGGAATCACTTCAAGGGCTCTGTAGCAGCCAGAAACCACACAGGTTGCCCCAGTGCCATTGGAAAAGGCAGTTTATTTCCTGTTGCTTTTGGTGGCCAGACTATGCAATGAAAAGACAGCTGAGGAAAGCATGGGAATTTTGGCAGCTTTAAGATTTGAAATTCATGAAGAGATGAGGGCAGAGAGGAAGCAGCCAGCCAAACTGAGTCTGGAGAAAGTGCTAGCATAGCTTCTGCTGAAGGAAGCTTACAGTGAGTGAACGTGCACCCGGTGCCTGAGGGTGTGTTTTCATCTGTTCAGTTGCATTTGCTTGAGACTCTGTCTCATGTCGATGATGTCTTTGCTTGGCCTGTGAATCCTTTGCTTTTTCTATTTTTACATTTCCTGAATGTTATTAACTGGAGGCTCTGTTTTCCCTCCATGGGGCTTGAGAGAAAGGAGGTGCTGCTGTGCCCTCATCTGAATATTTATAGGACCCTACATTTTCTTTCTTTCACCTTTTTCTTTTGGTTTTGATTTTCTTTCTCTTCCTCCTCCTTTCCTCCATTTTTTTTTTTGCTAGGGTTTTGGCAGCTTGGTTTTCCTGGATTAGAAGTCTGGCCACATTTGCTTCTGAATGCATTTGAAATAAATTTTTCTTAATATGAAATTGCCCGTACTTTTATTCAATAAGGAATAGCTTGTTTGTTGTGTCTTTGGCTTGGTTCCTCTCCTCTGGTGTTGGCTCTGGCCAGCATTTCTATCCTTGGTTCTAACACACTCCTTGCTTTGGGTTTGAATCCTGATTATGTGTGGTTGACTTGGCTTGATGCTGATCTGCATCTTGGCAATAATTTTTACTAGACCAGGACACTCTTTTCCCCTGTGGTTTTTTTCTGCTGTTATGTGTTAACTTCTTTGCTGCTTTTCAAAGTTATCTCAGTATTAGAACTGTGGTTATCACTGGAGCTACTCTGTGCTTGAGTTGCTTTCACTGCTCATGAACTCTGGCATGCGTTTAGTGTCATCGATTTGATCATACAATATGCTCAGTCGTTTGTTTTCCCTCTGCCTGAACGGTGTTTTCCCCGAGTCTGTGATTTTTTCAGACTGCCTTTAGTAACATTAGATCCCAGCACTCACTCTTTCATTGCCTTGTAGTGGTGTCTGAGTTTCTGTCACTAGCCTTTGGCCTTTCTTCCTCATGAAAGGCTCTGGCATTTACTGACCTAGGTTTATTTCTAAAATATGCTGGGGGTTGTGCTGTCTTCTGCTGAGTCAGCAGTTTGCCAGGCTTATTTAATTTCCTTCTGCCAGGCTAGCTGCATTCTGCAACGTGTCCCACCATGCCAAGACTGGAAGATTGTTTGACAGCCTTTTTCTTGTTCCTGTTTAAGCTTTCGACTTGGTCTGCATTTTGTGTGACAGTTTCTGGTGCTTGTTTCCTTTAGGTTTATTTCCTCAGTTCCTGTACACGATAATGACTTACATTTCTATTGTTCCTAACTTCGAGAAGGATCCTAAGCACTTTGCAAAATTAACATACAGGCAACATTTCACTATGAATAACATTCAGCTGCTTGTGTGGTGGAATCGGGTTAGGCTGTTTAATGCTGCAAAACAGCACTGCACAGCTGTGTAGGGTAAGAAAGTAGAGTCTCAAACGGAAGGAGGAGAGGAATTTTTAATTGGACTCTGGCCAATTTTGTCCCCAAAGTCTGTTTTGGGGGAAAATTACATGTATCATTAAAGACCAGGAGTGATAAGACCTGTGTCCTTCCCTTTCTAGATGATAATGCAAACGAGTCTGTGAAAAAACATAGTTTGGGATCAACGAAAATATTAATTAATTTTGGTCAGATATGGAGGATTGATTTTGGAAGTTTTATTGCTGTAAATGAAAACTGATGTTTTGGTATTTTCATGTAGACCTTCAAAAGCCTTTAGATACCATTCACAGAGGCAACATGGAGGAAGAAATGGCAACATCTTCCCACAGATCCCAGAGCCTTGTTAGCCAGATGGTGAGGACAGACTCCTAGGCAAAGGGAAAACTGCATTCAAATCCCTTCTGCCTGACTCAGAAGGGAGGTTTAAATTGCAGTTCCATCACCTCTCAGGAGAGAGGTCTAGCCCTTGGGACTGGGATTTTTTTAAATTTATTTTTTCTTTTTTAATTGGAACTCCTTTGCCAGTGAGTACTCGAAGTGTCTTTGCAGATGTTTGTTTGGATCCAAATTTCCATCACTTTTATTAATAATGTCTGATAAATAACATGATTTTTGTGTGTGTGTTGAATGGATGAGTTTACTAAGTGGAGAATTCAAAAAACAAACAAACCTGGGTTTAGATTGAAGCAACACCTTTAATTATTTTTTCTGTATTGTTGATGCCCTGCTTTGAAAAATCACTTTTTGTGCAGCTTAATCAGAACACTATTTTGGTCAGTGTTGGAGCGTGCAGTGCTGGCCCTTATGAGACTGGGGAAACTGTGAAGCAGGGCAACTTGCCATACACCACATAACACAGGGTGCACACTGCAATGTTAATGCTAATAGGTGCTGCAGATCCTTTTGTTCTCCCAGTAGATTCACCCTGCTATTATGTAATCCTGTGGTTTTTGAGAAGAAAAAGTGTTTGCTGGTAAATCAACTTATATTGGGTGCAGCACTGGACAGCAGAGGTGTGCTGCAAGTTTTCCAGTCTAAGCAGTGTCATATGACAGCCTCACCATCCAAGCTGGGAGATCTGGGAATAATAGAAAGAGTCCCTTTTTCTGCAGTCTGCTGCCTGAGATCAGCTCCTGCACACCAAGTTTAACTGTTTGCTCCGAGCATAATCTGGGTGTTTTAAGAATTCATGATTGCTCAGGTCACTTCTTTCAGGCCAGTGCTTTACTTTTGTTCTTTTTCAGAAGCGGGAGCTATTTGCTTTCCTTCTTAGATGTGTGATCATTTTCACCCAGTCTGGAGTTCTTTGTATCACTGCATTTAATTATGTTTGCTTTGTAAAGACTGCTGGGATTATGGCAGCATCTCATTTCTGTAGCTTTTCTGCCTCTGACAGGGGCTACCTGTGGACATCTGCTTTCCTTGAGCTTCTCCTGTGCGTAGATCAGCCTGCATTTGTAGTTTCCACCAGCTTCATGCCTTGTCCCTTTTCTTACAGATGACTGCTATCTGAGGTCTTGGCTTTCAGGATGGCTGAGGAACAGACCTATAGAGAACTGTGTGTGCCTGTATTTGAACAGTTGTTCTCACCTGTGCTCTGTCTCCTGTGTTTGGTCCCAGAATAAGTCCTTGTGTGTATATATTTTCCTGCTCATTGCCCAGACACCTTGCTCCAGCCCGGGACTAATGGAGACACTGTCTTACAAATAAAGATTAAAAGAGTACAGTCTAGTGAAATCTGCACTAAGAACTTTCTCCATTAAGAAGTCCCCTGTCTCAAATAAACACTCTGAAGTATTCCCAGGGTTTACTGTGCAATATTACTTAAACTTTAGTTAAAACCTGCATTTGCTGGGTAGCCTGTGTCTTACTGGACCCTTACCTAGTTGCTGAGGATAGATTTGTCCCAAGTATATATTTTTGCCAGATAGGGAGTATGATAATTTTCTGCAAGTGTTTGAAGGGAATAATCAATAAGGAAAATAAGGAGTATGATAATTTTCTGCAAGTGTTTGAAGGGAATAATCAATAAGGAAAATAAGGACTTCTTTAGGACAATCCAAGTGAGTGTAATTAAAGAGTAATGGGGAGGCAGGAGATAGAGCAAAAGTGCATTTAGAATGAATATCAGGGATCAATGGGTTCTTTTAGAACATGCAAGAGAGTTGTCTGATGAACTTGCTGGGAGCCTGATTGCTGAGGCTGTTGACTATGGGACGGGACAGACCAAACAGGAGGGAGGTAGAGACGAACTGACTGGATTTGGATCCACCAAATTTTTTATTTTCATTGTTCCATATCTGTCTGTGTGTTGCTCTGGAGGGCAAGCAGCACAGCACCCCTGGGGGAAATCCTCCATCTCCCAGAAATGTTCTCCCCCTAGCCGCCCTGTCTGCCCTCCTACAAGTGGGAGCATGGAAGAAATTTCCCTTGCCTTCTGCTTGAGGGGAGTGGGCCCAGTTTGTGCTGTGACAGAGGGAGAGGACTGAGAAGCCCTCCACACCCTAAGGAGCCCAGCGGGGCTCTGCGCTGCCTGCCCTGTGCCTGTGTGTATGGAATTTTCCAGGAGCGTTCCCCTCCACCAGCACCATCGCTTTGCAAACTCCAAGAAACGCAACTCATGAAAATGCATTCTTAGCACACAGCTGACATGGTCAACATCTGGTTTCCAAAGAGAGTGCTGTGAGAGATTTGAAATTGCTGTACTGTGGAAAAAATGACTTGGGGTAATTATAGATACCTAACAATACTATTTAATTTCTTCTGCCATGTCTTTCCTACATAGTATATCTGGAAATGCTTCAGAGAGCTGAATAATTCTGACAGAGGGCAGTGAGAGGGGTAGGTAAGGGAGGAAAAAAGTCCCCTGTGATTTCAGTTAGGATCTGAAATGAAGGAAATGTGAGTAGAGGATCAGATGTTTTCAAGTTCTGCTCCAAAAAGGGGAACCTTTGCCTGTTTTGTGCATTGGCTATGCGAGGAGGAGGAGGATGTGGAGGATGATCAGGGAAGCTGAGAAAGACAGGACATCTGAGCACAGACTCACAGGTCAGGGGGACCTTAGCACAAAGCCTCAGTGGCAGCTTGGCCCCACTTTTGCTGAGCAGGCTCAGAGCTTGGGACCACAGGAGAAAGGGAGGCAAATTTTATAATGTTGGACCTGTGACCAGTGGCGAGACTGCTCCAGGAGGCAATTCAGAGTGGCTAAAAGTGCTCAGAGTGGCTAAAAGTGCTCAAAAGCGCCTTCGCAGAGGGAGCCTGTGAAGACCAACCTCAGCATGCTCAAGTGAAGACAAGCCTGGATCCCAGCAAGGTCTCCTCTCCGCTTCAGAAGTGCTGTCACTCTGTTGGCACTGCAGTCCAGAGGTCCTGTGTAGGCTGTGTGTATCCACAGCCAAGACAACTCCTGGCAGCACAGAGCCAGCTGCAGTGGACCTGCCCCCCAAGAAGTGAACACATTCCCTGGGGCTGCTGCAGTGGACAGGGCACTGCAGGGGGGCCTTAAGAAGAGGCTTAAGGGCCAAGTAGGATGACCTGTGTGGAGGTCAGAACATGGAGAAGCCCTCAGAGACTAAGTGGCACATGTGAAGGGACACAGTGAGAAACATGGAGGGCAGAACTGGGGAACAGTGGGCAAAAATAGAATTTGGAGACATTAAATGCTGGTTCTAGCATCAGGGTGGAGGCACCCAGGAGAGGGAGCCTTAGGAGCTATTGAGTCTGTAAAGCCCAACAGCAGGAAAGGGATGTTCTAGGCAGTTGCTGTTTGCTTTGGCCTGCAATGCATCCAAGGTTGCAGAGGATAGACAAGGATGCAAGGTGAAGATGAAGCCCATGTCTCAAGCCCCTGAGACATGCATGCTGCCTAGAAAAGTACCCAGCCCTTGTGCTGGGTGCTGTGTCCCACCTCTGTGGCCAGCACTGAGACAATTACAGCTGTGCAGAGGTGAAGTGAAAGGCAGTGGAGGTTTTCTAAAGGGATAATGGAAGGTCAGAAAGAGACTTCAAGCTGAGGACTTGTCAATTGGTATAGCTTCTACTGGTAAATTGTCCCCAGAAGGCAAGCTCTTAGTACCATTTCATTTAGAGAAATGCACTGAAAGGGATATAATGAAGATATTAATATTATGAGCATGTGACTGTTATCCTGGAAGTAGCACTGTTTAAGACTCATTTGTCTATCATGCTTATTGGGGCTTGTCTCAGTGACATGTAATCTGAAGAGCTGTTGATGCTGATGTGTTACAATACTTAAGTGTAGGCCTTGGGAAAGAGTCCTCCATATACAAACATAGCTATTTGAGTGACGCTGCCCAAAAGCAACTCATATTGAGTTAACTTGCAGAAAATCCCCTGAAAGGTTTTTTGGTGGAAAATTAATATTTCCATTAAAATACATTTTTCATATAAGGTGCTTCTTTTTCTTGAGAGACTCCAACTTTTTGTAAGAAGGCTGAGAAGTTTGAAAAGAGGCACTCCAGAGTCCTTTATTGCTACAAATGGGTACAAATTGATTTTAGTTTTTTTGTTCTCAAATTTTTGAATACTATTTAGAAATTTTCAGCAAAAGAAGTGATGTCAGGGACCTCCTCTCATTTATATTCAAATGGATATTTCTGTGCATTTCAGGAAGCCAGAAACACGAACCAGATGATTCTGGTATTAAAAAAAGAACATACTCTTATCCAGTGTACCTCCTTCAGAGGAAATTACCATGTCTCTCTGCTCCAGAAGGTTCTGCAATGATAAATGCAAAGCTGCGCAAGATGCTAAGGGAATAACTGAACCTTGATCTCTGAGGAAACAGCTAGGGATGGATACCAGTTCAAGGTCAAGGTCCTGGACAAATCTGATGCTGTGATCTCTTTCTGTATTGAGGGCTTATGAAGGGTATGGTGAGCAAGGGCACAGCTGTGTGGCAGGAAACCCAGAAATAATTAGAATGGGCTATAAGAATTAATGATAAATATTTAGACAACATTGCAACTTTGCAAGATGGTTTCTAAAAATTAAGGCAAAGAAGAGGTGTTCTGTTCTTGAAAGGCCTCTCTCACAGGCCAGCTAGACACCATCCTCTATAATGTCATGCAAAGTTCATATCTTTTCCTTTCTGCCTTGCACCCTCTCTCTCTCCCACTTCCTTACTCCAGAAGCTGATCTGTTGCTGCAAACCAGACTATTCTGAGTTATACCAATGCTGTAAAATTGGTACTGCAGCTCCTGACCCAGCCCCTCCTTCTCGGCCCTGAGCACCATCTTTGTCCTCTGGTGCATTGCAATGGCAGGCCTTGGATGGTTCTTCAGGTGAGGTGTACATGCCCAGGAAGTCTTTTCATGCTCTCTCAACATTGTCCCTCTAGATAGTGCTGGACAAGATAGTGGTGCAAAGCTTATCAAAGCCAGAACATGAAGATAGCCAAGAAAATGGAGGAGGGACTGGAAAAGGAAGGGTTAAAATAAATAACTCTCATGAGGTCTGTGCTGAAAGTAGGTTGACTGCATCCTTGATTACAAACTTGTATTTTAGGGGAGAGACTAAACCAAGGTTATTTCTGCTTAGAATTTTGCTATTAGTGGTCATCCATTTCTGCAGCACATTGCAAAACAGTGAACCAAATACTGCCACATGGCCAGTCAACTATCTATCTGCAGCAGATAGTGCTGGAAACTAGAACTGGCTTAAAGGATTTTCTGACATCACCCTGACCTCTGTAGAAAGAGGAGGAGACAGGTTACCAGCCTTCTGTGAGCAACTCCAAGAGATACTGCAAATAGCTATCTTCCAAAGTAGTTGAGCTCTCCTTTTACCTTCCTGCCTGCCATAGAGCTTCACTGCAGGGGAGGGTAGTTGCTGATTTTGCCTGTGCAGAATCAGATCTGAAGACCTCTGATTTTCTTCACCTGTTTCAGCCTAGGTTTGGGAAGCTGTGAAGGTTGTAGTAACCAGGATTCAGTTTCTGAGTCAGACACACACCTTCTATTAACACCTCTGTTCCTCTCCCTTCAGCTACAGGGTAGTTTGAGGTAATTGCTTACCTACACAGGGCTCTTGGCCTGGGGGATAAGGCCTCCGTCTGAGGGGCATTCTTTTTGGTAGTTTTGGAGGATGAGGCTTGGCTGGAAGTGGCCACAAGGGCTCAGAAAAGCACTAGACAATGTTCTAATTTGCCTATGAAAGGAGCCTGGATGGCTGACCTCCAGGTACCAGGGTGTCCCATCTGTTTTGTCCCATCTGTTTTGTCCCATCTATTTTGTGTTGCACATGTGGACAAGAAATAGCACCCTAGCTGTTTAAAAACATCTTTGTATTTGTTGTGTTTTGTGCCCTTCTTGCTACAGTCATTATCTCTCTTGCAACCTGGTGCCACAGAGCACTGTACAGGAGCCTGTGCTGAAGTCATAGTGAGGATAAGCCATTTCACTGAATAATGCTCATGCACTGACCCTACAGTACATCTCTTTTTCAGTGGTGGGCCTACCTTCTTTTGTGTTTCTGGTGCAGCTGAAGGAACTGAATTTGTTCTCTCCCTCTGTGGCTTTGCATCCTGAGTATTTTGTAGCTTTATGCTTCAGCCTGGATTGGAATTATCTAGGTTAATTGAGCTAAAAATCTGTAGATTTGTACATGTAGCTTACCAATGGTGTGATCTTGGCACAGGGCAGTAGATACTGATTCTTTCTTCCATGCCCTTGGTAAAATGCAGTTGAAGGTTGCTGACCTTTAAGACAAGTTGCACTGCCTGCCTGTTTGTTGAGGCTGTTTCTGAGGAGAATGGTAGTATAGGGAGGTGTTGGGTGTATTTCTTCCTTATGGGCTGTGGAGGTCTCTAATGTCATTTTATGACCTTGTGTTAATTGGAAGTGTTTCCACAGATGCTTTTCAATTTTATTGCTATTGCACTTGGAGAGATTGAAATAATACACAATACAGAATAGGAAATAAATAAAACCAATGATCTTATGAGGTTTGGCAAATCTTATGTCTGTGGTGCTCCTTGTTGGCTAATAAACTATTTGTCCTTCTTTCTCTGGCTTCTCTTCTGGAGAAAGTGTTCTCACAGGATCTCTCTCTTACACACAGCGAGCACCAGAAATGCTAAGAATGGGAGGCAGGGCAGTCAATAGGGGAGACACACTTTGACTGAAGGACATGCAGGGGCATGAGGAACAGTGAAATTCGGAATGTACAAAGTGACAGATCAAAGTTGAGGGATTTGTTGACTCCTTTGTTAATCAAGAAGTCAAAAGAGGGAGGATCAATCAGAAAAAGTATCTTTCATCTGGGTTAGGACAATGCCTCTAATTTCCTTAGCAAGATGACTGATAGGCTGTGGACAGCTTGTTCCAGAAGTCCCAGGAACTGGGAATTGGTCAATAAAGGAGGAGCAGCACAGCAGCCTGGGGAGCTCCTCAAGCCCATGCACTGCAGCAGTGCAC
>VZTV01032855.1:0-20387 GCA_013400875.1 Anhinga rufa | reverse complement strand
ATATATATATCTCACATAGGCTTGTACTTCTTTTAAGTGCATAAAGTTCCATGCCTTTTATGTCATCACCACAAAAAGGGAACTCCATCTTATCCTCTCTGTTTTCACATGTGAAAAGTTGTATGCTCAGTTTCACCTCCCTTATGCTATACTGTGTTGTCACAAATCACCAGTTTGGTATGCTTACTTTTCAAAACTGAAGTTACACATTCTGCCATGTAAGTGGCAGAAGAAAAATACATACCTTTCACTATCATTTTCTCCATCAACATCTGCATCTTTATCACATGGTTTCAGTAATACGTCTGCAGTCTGTTGGCAAAAAGTATGTTTATAAAGATTTGGGAATGGCATTCTCAGCTGAAAACATTTCTGTAATCATCACTGACCACAAAACCCCATCTAGAACTAAATGCACAGATTTTTGTGTGGGTGTAGAAATCCTACTTCTTACCCATGCAATATTTTTACATCTAAAGTGAGGCCAGTAACCAGGTGCTTTAATCACTAGAAGACAGACATTGACTTTCCATCTTCAGACAAACCCATTTTTTATTATTTCCTTTAAATATTAACACTACTAGTTCTACTGCAAATTGTCAGCCATTGCATGAAGTTTGGGGTGACTAAATCACAGCAGTAAGTATATCCTAGTCTCAAAAATAACTGAGTTGGATGTAGACTTGTGCTCGGCATATATGAAATTAAACAAGTCTGACAGACTTTCTAAAAGGAGCTACTAATCCCTGTTACTAAATAAAGCAGCAACAGAACTGGAAGGGGATGGAGAAATGCTGGCATTTCTATGACACCACCTCACAAAACATGTTCAGATTAATACATGTCACTATTTTGTTCGCTAGAAGTTGGCGCAGGAAGACCGACTACTTTAAGCATCTACACCAAAGCCCAGTACTTGATTTCTTCAAAAGGCATTTTATTTGGGGGAATATAAGGAATTTTAAATATAAAATATGTAATTTTAAAATAACAGACTACATCTGGTTTCAGACTTCAAGAAGTTCTCACAAATAATCTTTAAAATGTCTGAATATAAAGTTACGCAGAGAGTTCAACTATACATAACAGTTGCTAGTTTTACGCTGCTGACAGTAAAATTGCCCTCAGCAGACAAAACTCCATTATTTTGTTTACATTATTTCAGTCCTCAAGTTAAATTCCAATTCGGGGAAACAATTTTTTAATTACAGTGCATTTGTCATACTCCAGCAGATAATTTCCACCCTGGAGATGAGCTGCACAAGTCTGGCATAGTCACACTTATTGTAGTTGTGGAAACAGCTGCTTCTGTTTCCATTTCAGACCCAAAGGAGAGCTCAGGTGCCCATCTTTCCTTTCCTACAACCCAACATGCCCCTCTCAAACTCCTTTCATATAGAAGAATCAGTATATTTCCCTCTAACATTGCCCCAAAAGATACAACTCACCAATAAACTTTGAAGTGGTGTGTTAACAAGAAGGTAGAAACTAAAACTGAAGAAACAAAACTGCATCCCTGAATGCCACCTTACCACTGATAGCAATGGACAGAAACTTATCAAAAAGGAAGAGAGGCCAAGAATGACATCAGGTATGACAACAAAAGCGCATCTCTACATGAGCGTGTAACTCCCAACAATCATGTTCCCCTTTGTATCCTCAGCATGGTAACGCGCTTGGAACTCCAAAGAGCACATACACCATGAGAAGTCTAATTCATATTTTTCAGCTGTTCTTTGAAACCGCTGAAACAGCATAAAATGCACTGAAGAGCCACCAATGTGCAATTTTCATTTCTCCATCTACATTTATATCTTCTGAGTTTTGATTTCTAAAGCTCAGCATATATTTTAACTAGGAAGTCGGGAGGAAGTAAGTGTTAGTTAGAGATTCACTCTCTATTACTTTTGAAGGCTTTCATTATCAAGAGACTGAAAACATAAAACAAATTCTACAAATAAAAAACTACTTACAATAGTCAGTCAGAAAAAGACTTACGGCAGAAATATGGAACTCTACCCTGTACTTTCAACCCAGTTCTTGCAAACATAGCATCCACCTGAACTGGATAAAATACCATCTAATTGCAACACCATGTTTTGTGCATTTTGTGCTACAGGATAACAATCTAAGAAATTTTTTATAACAAGATTTGGCACTAATGCGTCAGGAAAGAACCTGGACAATCAATACATTCTGTGAAATTTTAATTTACAGAATGGGATTCCATACCAATATGCTAGTTTAGCGGGAACAATTGAAAAATTTGGCTTGTTAGGTGATTCAAGAGAGTCATTTGGGAATCCATGAAAGCAAACAGAAGGCTAGGAGAAAAATACCTTACAACAGTGAAAAATGCTACAGCAACATTTTGTTTTAATAAGAACATAGAATCCAGACAAGACTCACGGTTTCAGTATGCTAAGGCATCCATTTCAATCTTTTCAAGTTCACAGACGCATTAAATTCTTCTAGTTAATTTAAGTCTACTAACAATAGGTTTGCTTATCTAGTTATCTTTCAGGAAACCCTCAGAAAGATTTATGGACTCAGAAGCAAGAAGCTAAAAACCATTGCAGAAAGTTCTCTAAACATGTATAGCAAATCCCTCTACCCACAGAATCCATAATTTAGATTTATGACAACAAAAGTTTTACCAAATAAATAAGGAACTATAGATTTGAATTTTTCATTAGAAGTGCTTATTTGACAGCTGCATGTGCACTATTTCATACAGAGTAGTAGAAACTATATTCTCTTGCATATTTCTGTTACACCTGATTTCATTTTTGTCAGCATGTATTTTACAGCATTGCTTGATCACATAAAGATACCCAGGATGAGAGACTGATGTCTGCTCACTAATAAAAAAATGCTGGTACAGTTCAGGCCATCATTACATATTCAGGCCATACATACTACAAACCTTCACATTTGATTGTATGTGAAGACCTAATAATTTGCAGCTCAAAGCAAAGCTGAGGGATGTTTGTTGTAGAAGACAAACAATTATTTCAACATTTACAGTTGCTACAATACTGTGCTTCCTTCAAACTCTATACAATACTTGCTTTTTTCAGTGAGATGAAGCTGTTCAATTCAAGCATAATATATAAAAGCAAACTAAAATTATACCTATAATACCAGATTATCCTGCTGTTTGTTGTTTACGTTTTCAGTTGCTTTCTGAACTTTAACAGCAAGTTCAAGTTCTCATTAACATTGTATTTTCTGAGCAAAACAGGTTTTAAAAATACAACTAAATATTTTATTTTCACAAGCATGTTAGGATCACATCCTAATATGTGCTCATGTAGCACTCTAGATAGATTTTTCTGCTCTGGAATACAAAGGGTCAATCCCAATACTTTTCAAGATGATAATATTAAGTGTTGAACCTCTTCAGGAGGTCACAAGTCTAATTTTCTTTTTCTTTTGCTGAACACCTCAAGTGTAAGAATTCTAAGTGAACACATCGGTATTGAGGGGCACGAGCTATCAGCACAGCAGAAGTCAAATATCTAAGCAAAAAGGTCCAAGGAGAAATAACAGAACCTCTTTCAAGCACAAAGGAGATGAAGATGTGCTGAAAAGAACAGGACATCTATGCCTAACACAGAAGAAACTGGAAACAGTGGGAAAAGGTTGTAATAGCTAATTAGAAAACCACACCTTCCTAGCACAAGGGGAGTCAAGAGGCTGCAGAGTCTCAAGGTGACTGCTACTTCTACCCTTTCTTGATACAGTAAAAGGTGTGACTAACAGCAGGCTATGCTACAATCACAGCTCTAGATCTTCTGCTCCTCAGGAAGCCTTTACTTACACAGATGCTATTCTAACCAGTGCTATGCTTGCTGATACACCGACTTACCTGAGCAGAAGGAAGGGCTGGTACCTGTGAAAGACCAACAGGAAAACATTAGTCAGGGTCCAAACAAGTTGCATCAAAGTACACAAAGATTTCTCTGTGCATGTCTACAAAATGTGCACGGCAGGGAAGGCACTTAATTGCACAGAGCATCAGTGCCGTGTAAGGCTACATCAGAGCCATTACTGATCTCTAAAGCACTTTGCTAAAGTCACAGCAATTTATGATTTTCATATACAGGAGGCTCTTCATCTCACCTGAATGCTTTCTTCTTCCTCAGTTACAGTATCATGTTTCATAGCTTCACTGTCTAAATCAGTGCAAACCAATACTTCAGAGCAGTCTCCTGTGTTCTCACTGCTACCAGTGTCATTATCTTCAATAACATCATTCCTAAAGACAAGAACAGAGAAAGACTTTAGCAACCTGTTCCACCTTTAAAAGCAAAAAAAAAAAAAAACACCGCACTTTTTTTTTTCTTAAACAGTATCAAACATCAGGTTTGGGTTTTTTCCCAACAAAATTATTCTGACCAAAGATACTGGTAATATCTACAATTTCAATCACCTGTAGGCAAATTTAATTATT
This sequence comes from Anhinga rufa, assembly GCA_013400875.1. NCBI lineage: Eukaryota > Metazoa > Chordata > Aves > Suliformes > Anhingidae > Anhinga > Anhinga rufa. The sequence continues at coordinate 15,931 of VZTV01032855.1, read as the reverse complement.
TATGTAGTTTATATATACTTCTGAGGTTTTCTACAACAGTACACAATGGGCATGTTTTTATTTGATTCTTGTACTAAGGGTCAGGCATACATCACCCACTTACTATGCTGACCTAAGGAATAAAAGTACCAACAGCCAGAAGCAACGGTATATTGAAACTACCATGACTCGATGAAGTTGCTGTGGCTACACTCCTCTCAATATTGAAACCAGCTAGCATCACTATGATGCCCTCCACTGAGAAATCCCATTATTTCTAACATTTAATGTTCCTAGAATTCAACTTAAGGCTTGTAATAGCACAACCACATTAAAACTTACTTATACCATATTTATGTCCATATATTCTTTACATGCCACCATCCCTGTTACCACATGATTCTGTAATTCATCACAGGCCTTTGACCTCCTTGGCTTCCTTCTCCTCACTCACAAAGAATTCCAAACTACTTTAAAAAATGCTCCTCTTCTATCAGATATATAGATACTAAACAGGATGGTTCAGAAATTAACATTTTAACTCTTTTTTCTTAATTCTGCAATTATTTTAAGTTAGTTCTAAGAACTTTGCACTGGATCACTGCATTTTTTTAGTTATTCATCTAACTCTGTATTTGCCTTGTGCATAGCCTCCTGGCAGCACTGCTTTAAAGGACCCAGACGACCTCTTTCAAGAATGCTATCATGTGTCCTCTATTACGGTTAATCCACAGTGGAATGATGATCAGAAGCATTTGAAATAGTCACTGTGCCAGAAAAGTATATTGGTTTCAAACCTGCAGTGATGGTACTTTTAGTCTCCGCTTCTGTGAAGTCAGCCAGCCTTTAAAGGCCTTACGCTGTAACTGAAGGAATCCAGCTACAACAGGTCTTTCAGGTGACTACCCACTTATAAATCACTTCAAAGACATTAAATCTCTAACAATAAAACTCAGTTTTAATTGATTATTACCAGCAACAATTATTCCTTTTATGACTGACTGCTAATTTTAGTCTGACCTCTTGTCACAGGCAAGACTTCTAAAAACAGTAAAGACTGAATGGTTTAGAAAAGAGCATTTGAGTCTCTGAATACTTCACATATTTCAGGCTCCGAGCCACAAAGGAATTTAAGTATTGAAGTCTTACTTAACTATACATTTTTGGAGTTTGGGTATTAATCATGACCATTTATTTTTAATAAAGCACCAGAATGCACCAACTTCTCAATGCTGCTATAGCAATCACCACATCCATAACCTAGCAAGATTTATAATAAAAATAAAAGCTGATCAAATGTGCAAATAAACTCACAGTGCTCATTCTATGCATTTTTAGCTGTTTTGTCGACACTGGCAGCCAGAGCAGTAAAATAGCTATGTTGACGTGGAAAGATACCGTAAAGAAACTGGAACTGCACCTACAATAGCTATCACAGAACCACAGGACAGTAGGGTTTGGAAGGGACCTCCGGAGATCCCCTCGTCCAGCCCCCCTGCGTGAGCAGCACACCCAGAGCAGGGGCACAGGACCGCGTCCAAGCGGGGTGTGGATGGCTCCAGGGAAGGAGACTCCACAGTCTCTCTGGGCAGCCTGGGCCGCTGCTCTGGCACCCGCACAGCAAAGGGGTTTGTCCTCAGATTTCAGTGGAACTTCCCGTGTTCCAGCTTGTGCCCGTTGCCCCTTGTCCTGTCGTCGGGCACCGCTGAGAAGAGCCCAGTCCCATCCTCCTGACACCCACCCTTCAGATACTGATAAGCACTGATGAGATCCCCCTCAGCCTTCTCTTCTCCAGGCTGAACAAGCCCAGGTTTCTCAGCCTTTCCTCCCCAGGGAGATGCTCCATCCCCTGAGCATCCTTGTGGCTCTGCGCTGGCCTTGCTCCAGCAGCTCCCTGTCCTTCTGGCACTGGGGGGCCCAGCACTGGACACAGCACTCCAGCTGCGGCCTCCGCAGGGCAGAGCAGAGGGACAGGATGGCCTCCCTCGCCCTGCTGCCCACACTCCTTTTCATGCAGCCCAGGACACCGCTGCCCTTCTTGGCCCCGAGGGCACAGCGCTGGCTCAGGGTCACTTGCTGCCCACCAGCACTCCCAGGGCCTTCTCAGCAGAGCATGGTATGGTATGGTAAAATTGTGTCATAAGTAGCATCAGTGAAATAGGAATTAAAGCACGGGGGTAAATGTAAGTTCTTGTGCTATTTGCACAGAATTCAACAGTAAAGCAGTTATACTTCACAACATTTTTAGCTGTAAGATCAATTTTAAATATTTGCTTCAAGGGCTGTTGATTACTGGCAACTGATGGAAGCTGATTTGGCTTAACACATTAGATGAACTGAAGTTAATAGCAAGTCATAACTTCTGTGTTGGGTTGAGGTGGGGGACTGCAATAGTTTGTTTTGGAAGAGTTAAGATACACAGTCCTACAATCCTATGGAATTCCTTACAGATACAAAAAAAAAAAAATAAATCTTACTGGTTGTTAGATCCTTCCTCATCCCCGCTGGGATTTTTTGCTTCATTGTTACAGCCCAGTCTGTGTTGCTGTATATGTTTAAGATCGTTATCTAAGCTGCTCTGCAGGTCAAAAAGGTGCTGTTCCACAGCTGCTCTAATTGTTCTTTCTAAAATACTAAAAAGAAAAAAAGACAGAAAATTTGTATTAAGAACTCTCCTTTTGCATTGATCAACTACGCAGAAAGGCAGAGATAAACTTTACACACAACAGGAATCTTTGATACTTCAAGGCAAAAAGAGACTAACTTTTCCAAAAAGGCAGTGGAAATTACTGCACCTACTGTCTTTTATTTTGTAATATTTACATAAAGTATTATGATGTCTATTAACAGTATTTTAAGAGTAATCAACACATTACAATGACTTTGTTTTTAATAACTATACACAAAAACTTATAAAAGCCTAATATATTAATGTGACAGTAAAATCCTGTGTCTGTAACAGGTTTGAGTCAATCCAGAGCAGGTACCACTTCAGCACAGCTGGCTGTAACCCTTCCTGAATGGGGCTGTCATCTTAAAAGGCAAGAGCCAAACAACAGCAGAGACAATGAGCAAGTACCAGATGAAGGACACGGGGTATACCCAAAGACACATCAAGAAAAAACCAGCATGCTTTAAAAACAGACTACTCTGTTGAGTGCTTCTTAGCCAGCTCATCCAAAAGACACAATTAGGCCTCTATATAAAAATCCTCCCGTAAGAATCTTAAACTATTTTACCCCATTTTTAAGTCTGGAATTGTGCATTCATTTTTCTTCCACACTTGTACATGCAATTCCACTGAACTGTGCTCAATATTAACAACTAGAAGTGGTGCTAAAAATACAGCGTGGATGCTATCATAATCTTAAAGTCAGACACCTATGATGTATCTAAGGATAAAACCAAAGTGGTCTGGAATCTAGATTCTACCCATACTCTGTTCTCATGCTTCTGCAGTCAACAACACTAAACACACATTAGGTTATTCCTGCCCCAAGTGAAATACTTCACACTAGAATGTCTTCATTCATAACTGTAATCATCAACCTACTGCATTTCTTTTTCTTGAAAGAAGACATATCTTCTATGCATGTTCTAGTGACAGCACAATTCAAACATATTTTCATTATACTTACTCTGCAGAGGCTGGCAAGATACTTATGGGAGAGATATGAGCACTGCAATAAAGAGGAAATAAGTTATTGTAATCCAAAAACTTACCACACTAAATAAAAAACTTGAAGTCAATAGAAAGCAACTCAGAAAATACTTAAAACTGCACGTAATGCAGCTAAGAGTACAATAAATATGTAAAGGAAATACTGATCTGCAGCCCCTTTATTATTTAGATGAAGAAATGTTAAAGAATGCCATCATAAGACAGAAAGTTGTAGAAGCAGCAATGCAGATTTCTGTCTCTCAAGAGCCAATACTAAGTATATTATGCAGCTACAAGCTCTCAGATAAACAGTCTTTCCCATGGGAAATACTAATCATTTTGTCTCCAACGATTTCCTGACACCTTGCTTAAGAATGCAGATTTTAACCTTGCTGCCTAAAGCAAATTCCAAATTACTCTGCTTTCCTCCACAGTTGCAATTCACAGAGATTCTTTCTTGCTTGTCAGACTATTGCATAATTTTATTCTGCAATGTTCAACAGATCTGCAGCGCTCTCCAAGGACAGCTACGTTTCAAGAGCAAGGCAGGTACATTCCAGAGGTTTTGAGACACGAGCTAGCCATTTGTAAAGCATTTGGAAATCTCCTAGCACAAGCCACTTCAGCCTAGAACATTAAACTCCTAGCAGGGGTGGAAATCAACATAACTAACACAAGTAAGTTAACTCATGTGTATGTGGTCCCTCCACTATTTTCCATTAATATGATCAAAATTCTCTCATTATGAACAGAATACTTGAAATTTAAACAAAGTGGCAGTAAATATGCTAAGAATGAAATAAAAGAAGAAAACTCTACTGTGAATGGCAATGAGTTGCAACTTACATCTCTTATTCAGAAAAAACTCCACTATTTCAACTAGGAGGTGGGGAGGGAGGTAAACAAATGCTTTTTCTTCCTGTTATATATAACTAAGCTTAAAAAGCTGAAAAGCAAAATTTTAGTCTACTCTCTACCATGCAACAACACTGCTGGCAGTCAGAGTTGAGCTAAATATTATTTTCATGAATGCACAAAGTAAACTGAAATACGAGGGAGCTTGCTGCTCCACTGGAGAACTGAACAGGTACTACCTCCGCAAGATAGTTTTGACTGACGTTAGCCTTGCTTGCACAAAAAAAAAAAAAAACAGTAGACAATCTCTCTGCTTACCCAAGGATAGTTTTAACACAGCAAGGAGTATCTTGGTTAGACCTTATTAAGTTTATTAAGTAGTTCCGTCACCAGAGAGGTAAGAAAATTAGACCACCTTGAGCAGACTTTCTATTTTTTCTTCCTCTAAGTAGATGAAACACAAGCAATAAAGGACTTTCAATTAAACACTAGCCGATAAGAAACGTATTCTTTAAAAAGTATTTATTTAAAAATAATTATGCCTTTTTGCTTTAGACAACTTGTACTGGGCCAATAGCAGAGTGCACTGTATTTAAACACCGCCGTTTAACAACTGAACAAGCTCACAGCAGTATTTTTTTTATTTATTTACTTATTTTTAATGGAAACTTGATTTTGATTCAGGCTCATTTTGATTTGTGTGTTTGTTTGCCTAGGTAAAAAACCAAAGCAGATATATTCCAAATGCTTTGACAGAACCGGCAGCTCTAAACTACTATTTCAAAACAGACATTGCCACATAGCTTTGGAAAATTAAAACACCTGATGTAGAAGCCAGATCTTGTAACCACTAATTTCAAAGCTGCTGGATCAAACAACTGAGGGTGAACACACTGACATTTCGGTTTTTTCTTTCAAACAAAGAAATGGTAAGAAAAAGTTTACAGTTTAAGATATTTACATTTCATTGATATTTCTGTGCACAGAAGTTCAGCACAGCCCTACTACTTGTACAAAGTTTTCTGATAAACAGGTTTTGTTTTGACAATACTTGAAATAAAAAAAATGAAGACATGAAGCTGTAAGTTCAGCTTCATGAACAAGATGAGAGAAGTATGAACAAGAATCTCAGCGAAAAAAACAGTTCAAAACACGAAAAATGTAGTTTTAAGTATCTGATCTCAGTATTTTCAGTAAGTTCTACAAAAGCTGCATTATAATAGGTATGCTTACATTCTAAAAGTACTAATACATAACTGTGTACACTGAAATCAATTTACTATTAAAACACAGTCACTCCTAGGACAAATTGGAGGCAAGAAAAAAGGCAATCGGAGCACAGGACACTGCAACAATCTAGGTGTAGAAGAGATGAAAAAAAAAATTCAGTCAAGGGCACAAGTACAAATACTATTTATAGGAAACTGTGATGGCCTGGAATCCTTTTATTCTACCACTTGAAGCAATCAGGAACTGTGTCAAGAGTGGGGAGAATCAAACTCATCTCCAAAGAATCCAAAAGATTTCAGACATGGTTCACAACAAAATTTTCCATTTTATTGTGTAACCTTCAGCCCCCAGCGTAGGATCATTCACCAGAGCTTTTATTAAACACCTTTAGGTGCATTAGGGGTACTCAGCAAAAGATGTGCATAAATCAGCAGTATTGCAAAGCCTGAACAATCCTCTTACTACATAAAGAATATCTGACATCTTCAGCTAATCGCTTTAGCAATTAAGCACTTTTTTGAAAGAAATGTGTCAATCGCTCTTAGCTGAAAATACATTACAACTTCCAAACCCATGTGCCACAGTTCAAGAATACTTTTTAAAAGCTGTAATTTATACAGCTACACAGAGCCTTAACGCAGCATGACACAGCAAGACACAGAAAGGTAAACATCTTTGTTTCATAATGCTAACCCACTCTCGAGGATCCCTTTGCACTGTTTCCCTGCCCATAAAAAGTCCCGGTAAAAACGTACCTTCAGATAGAAAAATACATTAACTAGAGACAAAACATTTCAAAGTTTTCCTTGGTAATTTACTGACTGTACACAGATTCTTACTTCTTGTTAAAAAAAAAAATCAGTTGTGACATTATTTCATTTCACAATATCTCCAAAATACATTTAATCTCACATAAGTTAAAAAAGTCTTATTTGCAATCATATCAAAGCAACATTTTCCTTTCATATATTTACCTGTGCAGCAGAACTTTACAGGCCATTCTGATTATTTTTGCTATCCCAAATGAGCACTTCATATAAAAATGCTTCATTTGAAAAACAGCAAAGCGTGATGTTGGCTGCTGGTTATGCATACTGCTTGCTGGGATTCAATGGCTGCTTGTCAGACAGTACTTCTGGAGTGCTGCACTAAACCCTGCAGTCTAAATAGAAATAGACTGCAACATGAGGTCACTCCTGACAATAAGCTGCCCAATCAACACTTGAAAGCTTTCCTAACATGTTGTCCACAGATTTTCTAGGATGGAAGTAGGGACAAGTATTTGGATGTTAAAGAGAGCGCTGAACTAAAACAATAATCTATGTTGTAGGAATTCAGGCAGTTGTTGTATTCTGTTAGCCTTACTCTATGTGCATTTTGTCTCACTTTGTTGCTGTTAATATTATTGCCTCTCTCTCACTGATGAGACCTAATTAAAACAACAAAGGGTTAACAAAAATGACACACAAGCGGTGAGGAGCTAGCCCTTGTCGCTGCATTTAATACTGCTTACAGAACTTACTACTTGTCATATCTCATATTTTTACACATGTAATTTTGAAAAGCCCCAAGAACATATCAAGAGTTTTTCTATTAGGCTTTTGACTGACAATATTTGAGATGAACTGCAAAAAGTAAAGCAAATACTGCTTGGCAAAATGCAGTGATGAAAAATTTGGAAAAATGACAGAGAAGGATTCTACAGTGATTATTTCAACAGCACGTCTTAAAAGTCAGCTGCAATGCTGAGTCAGTAATTCTTTTCTCCAAAAGTCAGGACAGCAAAACCGAAACAGCCGAGGTGAAAAGGCTTCTGATAAGGGAAAATACGGTTTCCTTTACATACACAATGTCAATTTATGTGCAACACATGCTCCCTGATTGGGTAGCAGGCTTAAAGATCACTCAACAGGTTTATTTTAAATATCATTTTAAAGCAGTCACTAAATCAAACTGCATTAATGATTATCCACATTCTCACCAGATTTCCCTCTAACTCAAAGTCAAATTAACACCATGCAGTGCATGAAGGTCATATGTTTCAGAAACAACAAATAGAATGAGTAAAGAAAAAAAAAAGGTAATGTGCAAAATTATAAGTTATAGTCTAAATAGCTAGAAGGAAGGTCATATACCCCATCGTATGAATCAAGATAACCAATGTTTAGCCTACAGAACATGCAACCTCAGCGGTTTTTTCCTTCCCTCCACAGAGAGACCAAAAATACAGATAATTCAGTTCCCAAAATTTGACAACAGCAAAGAGGCAACAAAACTCTAGGTTAAGGAACTGCAAGAATCATGTTTAAGATCTAATTCTTCCCCTCTTTCCTTTACAAGCTGCTGCAGGCCCTATGTCAAGACAAACAGCCCGATAAACCTGCATTAACATTTGCTTTTTTTCTTTTTTAATATCAGGAAACTAAAACCAAAAAAAGGCCATTAAATTCATACAATTAAAGCCTTTAAGTTTGGAAAAATATTTACAGTATTAATAGTGGTTACAAGTTTAGTAAAGCATACCTTCTCATTCTCTGCATTTTTTTAAATATTTCCTGCAGTTGTTCTGGTTTTACCGTCAAAATTCTCTTTCTTCTTCTACAGGATTCCTCCCTATCCTTCACCACAAATTATGTAAAATGCCAACCATAATTAATGCCTATTAATTTTTAATTAACCCTAAACATCGAGTAAAAATGTTTTTCTCTTCAGGCTATCAAATTTGAGCTCTCAAACATGTTGAGTTTGTCACTACTGCTGGGCTTACACATTCCACAAGCAACTAAATACCTGTGAATAGTTAAATTGCTTTAAAACTTTAATTGGAAGAAGGAGCACTTTTGTAAGAATTCCAATTGCAGCAACTTTTTTTTTTTAACTTAACTCAAAAATTAAACAGCTCTATTGCTCACAAGGATAACCAACTGTTAAAATATAATTTAAAGTACAAAACAGAATTGTGTTTCCGTCATTATGTTATGTTTTACAGATTCTTGCAATAAAGCGGAAGAAAGTGCGCAGCCAAGCAGCTGAACACATTTCAACCCAAAATCCATATTCCTGAGACTACTCAGTCTTAGGCAGTAACTCATCTGTGATTTTCCCCGCATTTCTTCTGCTTTTAGTCACACTTTTATCACAGATTCCTCCTCAGCCCTCCCTACAAGTTCTTACATGCAATGCCCATACCTAAACATGCAGCAGAGCTATGTAAACTATAATACAAGTAAAGAAGCCTTTAAAATTAAAACTTGTGTACTACAAGCAAGTAAAACATAAACCTGTGTATTACAAGCAAGTGCAAAGAAGCTCTCAAATGGAAGTACTATTTTAAGTGACACTTTGCAATTTCCAAACTTGCTCACAGCTCTCTACCAGCAGGGCCTATTCAAACAGATCCCTCTACAGAGCCTGGCTTTTAGGCAGGTAAGACACATCCCTCCAGCTTCAGCAACCATTATACCTGTTTGGACAATGCTAGACCTCGGTTTCCTATGCCTTCTTCTAATAACTTTTCCCCAAAAATCAAATTAAACCTCAGTTTGTGCATAGGTGCCAGTCATGTCACTCCTACATTGATATAACAAAGAAACATCTGCCTCCAAGGTAAATTTAGTTGGCAGAGTAACTGAGGAAGGATCTTCAGGTGTTTTACAAATATTAGCAAGTCAACTTTCACAAAACAGGGTATCCAGAGCCTTCATTTCAACTCAAATGAAGGAGACTTTCTGGACCTTCAAATCAAGTTTTTTTTGCAAGCAAACCATTCTACAAAGTCTCACATATGACCTTACAAAATGCCACCTTTAAAGTGCTCAAAATTTCCTCCACATTGCTCCTACTAAAGGCCTTTCTAGAACATCTAAATTCCAACCTAAAAAAATATTAATGGCCAATATTATGCCACTTGCTCTCCACTATCCTTTTGGTCATATATAGTTCCTCTTCATCCCTGGTGTTCTCTCTCTAGCATATTTTCAGGAAGTAATCACATCTACAGAGTTTTCATTACAATTGTTTATGAAATATACTGCACTCTAGTGAAATAAGAAAGTACTTTCCTCATTTAACACCTGACCAAACTGGTCATAAAAAAACCCTGGACAAACAAATTTTCACAGATTTAGAAATTAATTAGGGTCATGTAAGGACACATCTCTGCTTGCTAGCACATGACAAGAAATAGTCCTCGGATCTCCCACTACAAAAAAGTGGTGGAAAGATGGCACAGAATGAGTTTGCATCTACCAATATTCAGATTCTTTTTATATTTCTGCTATAAAATTTACTGTTTAAATACCACTTTACACTTTCACTAAAATATGCCCTTTTCCCCTTTCTCTGCATAAATCACCATAGTTGATCCAATCTAGGTTCTACAAGCATTCCTCTTCTGAATTCAGAAGTTATTTTATCCCATATTTTACTACTACAAGAACTGCACCTACTCCTAAAGCTTCAGTTTGTAGACACCACCATTTATCTCAAAAGCCTGACAGCTTCTCTCTCTCAGACAGAACAGACTATACTCCAAATCCAAACTCCAAGGCAGAAACAAGTTACCTTGTTGATGCTGCAACGCTCCTGGAATCCGAGAGACTCCCTGTCATATCTAGATGCACCACAGCTGGCCTTTCAACAGGTTTCTCTGTGCCATCTTCCGGAAGTTCTTCAGACTGCTCAAGCTTTACATCTTCCTCCTCTTCCAAGAGATCATTTATCTAATAAAAAGATTTATTTGCAGTTAATGACTTGGAAAGTTCTTTTAAGAGGCCCAAGGAATTAAAAGAACATGAAAGGTATAAAAATAACACAATTGTAGTTTTTCAGTTTTAGAAAAACAGGCACATTATACTTCCTTTTATGTAAAACCATACAGTCCACATCATAATAAAACCTACATAACCCTTTGAAACGTTGGAAAAAAATGAAAAGAGAAGCACCTTTGGTGCAGTAAATAAACACAAGCAGAAGACAAAACAAAAAAAAACAACAAAAAAAAAACAACAAAACACAAAATCCCAACCACACTGAAGTTGCAAGGCACGGAACCTTTCTTCCTCTACACAGAAAACAGGGACAGATAATTCTCCTCTGTTCCATAGGTAGCCTTATTCATACATGAGAAGCATTTTCAAACTCTTTCATGGAAGGCAATATAGAAGTTTAAGAACCTGATCTTTCAACATACTGACTGAATACTTAACAATGGCAAATATAAGAGCAAGAGCATTGAGAAGTTTCTGTGAAGCTCCTTATCTATTTTTGTTTCTTTGTTTCCAAACACAGAAGATATTTTTACTTTAGCAGTAAAATGTAGCCAGTTTAAACACTAAAGCAGTACAGCCAACTGCCAATTCAATACAGCCACCTGCATTTTTTAAAAAGCAGGTATGTCAAACACGAAAAGGTAAACACAACAAAGTTGTTATTTAAAAACCACTCTGTGATAGATTACTGATCTCCCAAACTTGCAAGCCCAAGAACTAAAGTATCAGAAGTAGCCTCAAGAAAACATGCTTTGTAATAGCTGCCACACGAGTATAAAACAAAACCACTGAATTAAGAAAAACTGAAACTTTTGAAGTTTAAGACTACACAGAAGGCAGAGAGGAGGTGCGTATTTAAGAGGGGTGTGACATGTTATACGGCACTACATTCAGGGCAAGAAATGTATTTATCCTTGACTTCCCTCTGTAATTGCAAGACGATGTGCCAGTGAACCAAGGGCAAGCGCACCTCACACAGAGAGCTGCCAGCAGGCACCCAGTGCAGGCAGCAGCCCTCCTGCACCCCACCGCACCAGCCCGGGAGGGAGCAGGACACGGCAGAAGTGCACTGTTGACATCTGGTGGAGACACCACGAAATTAAAGGGACACCCCACCAGGCCTCAAACTTAGGAAAAAAAAAAAAACAACCAAAACCACACACCACACAGACTGTTATGCTTGGGAAACCCTTTTGCTAAGGCACAGAGTGATCCACAGGCAAGTCAGTAATTTCAAAGCATGAAAGCACAGACCAACTAACTGTACTTTTAAGAGCAGCCATCCCAACCTAAGGCAATAGCCCTCGGGCTCTGGCTGCAAAAGTTACAGCCCAGCTTTTTTAACAGCTTTCTGCATGCAGCAGGGCTGTGTCAGCTCTCAGTGCTAGACGTTCTTGCAAAGAGCTAAAGAGCAAACACTGCAAAGCTGCAGCACTTCGCTAGAAGAGCTAGCAGAGCAGAAGCTGCTCAATCCAGAACTTGCTGCCCACGTTTGGCAGACCAGACCTATGGGTGAGGTGTCTACTGCAGTGAAGAGGAGGCAACCAGCTGCCCTACTACTTGCCTTACCTGTCTTGCTAGAGGAGGGGTTTGTGGGATAGTTAGGCTTTAAAAACTCAGTATTTCTCGTTACCTTCCTTAGCAACTGCTGGTTATTTACCCTTTTTTCCTCTTTAAAGAAAATACATCATTTCTTAAGCCAACTGAATATGAGAAAATTCAGTTTATAGCTTTCCATATTTCTGAGGAAGAGTTTGAGCTAAGATTTTAATAATTCATGGACCTGGCTTTAATGATACAAAGAGTACTACTTCTGTGCATTATCACTTATATACGACAACTTGTTAGAATTAAAACTGTTTGCCAACAAAAGAAGGTTGTATCACAATACCACACTTTCATTTCCCTAACAACTATCCATCTCTATTTATCCAAGCATGACATGGTATTTTACTTCACAAAGTTAAATTTGTTGTGAGGAAGGCAGAAGAATGATAATGGATACCATCAGCCACACGGACAGGTGAATCTGCCAATGCTGGCAGTTGAATACTAGGACCCAGAGTATTTCTGTTCTACTCAACTTTCTTTCTCTGATTTTATCACTTTTCCCCACTAATTTCAAGATTGTATTTTGAAGTCTTAGAATCAGAAATGCCATTCAAAAATTTTGGCATAGGGCAACACCACTGATAACATCATCAAGTGGAGTGCGAGACCCTGCATGTTTCTGTAAGACACACCTAGCAATATTATCAACCAAGACCAACAACAGCGTGGTTCTGCATTCACTTAAAAAACAGTTCTCCATTCCTAAAAAGGTAACTAAAAAGCTGTGCTGTTTATATAGCATAACACCATCTATGCTGGGCAGGATATCATTGTTGGTTTAGTTCCTATGTATTTTTCTACAAAGCATAGCTATACTTCCTACAAAGCAACAATTTCACAAGCCTACCTATGTTAAGAAACTGCATTTAAGGAAATACCAGGTTTGTCAGTTTGCAAGAAGCCACCAAAAGGCATACTAAAGAAAATTATATTTCAACATATCTTTCATAAACATAAATGTTTATAACAGATACTTAAGTGATAACATAGTGCCATTTAAAATATTCTTACCTGCTCAGTTATTGAGCTTAAATCATTAGTAGATGAAAAATCTTCCTCTTCATTTTCAAAGAATTCATAGTAGTTCTCCAGAAGTCCCGCCATTATTCTGCTAACTATTTCTTGTTCTTTCAGATCCTCCACATCTGTGTAAATGCTAAAGATTTCAACACTGTTTTAGTTTAAAAATCTAAATCCAGTTGTTTCCCAAAAGAATTCCTCTGAATTACTTCTATGACTAAGGGCTACACTTCACACCATTATCCCTAATCCATTCTGAACGCACAGAACTAAGCATGCCTTCACATTACTGCATTATAAAGCTTTATACTAGTTCATATTTAAAAGCGATGAAGTAACGAACTATTTAGTCAATCAACTTTTCGTGAGGAATATTTAAAATTCAAGTACTTTCCTGCTAAGAGGAAACCCCAGTATATGTTTGTTCTTTAACAGCTTTCTCCCAGAACTGCTTTCCTGCTACAAATAGTAACCTTATACACTATCTTTAAAAATTCAAACCTCAGTATAATTACAGTAATGCAACAATCAAATCAGTAGTTTCTAATGACATAGCTCATAGACAAGCTGTTGTTTAAATCCAAGCAAAAATTTTAAGACAAAACTGGGGTGAGGGAGTGGGAGGGAACAGAAAGAAAGATATTGCCCAAAACAGAGTGTACTTGCTACTGTTACTCATGGACTAGGAAAGACTTTAGACTACTGATGTACACTGTCAAATTCACATAAAAACGCTACATGAACTTTTGTAACTAACTTACTGAAAAACATCCGGGCCAAAGACTGCAGCTAAAGAACTTGCCGACCAAATTTCTTCATGATGCGATGCTACATTAGCTAAAAATTTACACAGAAACTTTAACAAACTGTAATTAACAGGTGGAAGCTGCTGCAAGAGGAACCTCAACTTTCTTCCAAATTCATCTTCATTATTATAATCTGAAAAATGTAATAAAAATATTTTAATCACAGAAATAAAATATCTGCTTTTCACATTTGATATTGATCAACTTTTTGAATCTGACAACAAGTTAGTTACTTCTGAAGTACAACTAATTTAGCCAGACCACAGCCCAAAATGTCAGAATTTGACTTGCATTTAGGCTGTGGTCTGAGATTCTCATACTAAATTTCTCCATGGAAAAAGGAAAAAAAACACCCCAAAAAACCACTCTAAACCCAAAACCTGAAGCGTCCAGCCCACATATCTGAAGGGTATTTACAGTGGTAGTACTTTATAACAATCTATCTGTCCCATCTTCTCATTTCAGTCTCTGGATTAGTCTCTTCCTCTCTGATCTTTCCAAGAGAGGCTGATAACTCATTTCCTATTCCATCACTCTTCTTCAGTTATGTCAGGTTTGGAGGGGTGGTGACAAGGCAGAGGAACACAACCAAAAAAACCCTCCCCAGTCTTGTTTCCATAGCAGAGTACCATCAGATTACGTTACCTAATAAGCTAAACTATAAATTTAATTTCTTCTATAAAGCAGAATTTGATAGCCTAAACCAATGATTTCGACCATAGTCCCCTCTTGCAAGTCCAATCAGTAGTTTTCACCATGTTTTCCCCAATTAATGCTCACTCAAGTTTCTGATTACATAGGGCTACTTCTTCTGTGCCCTTTCATTTTACCACTGTTATGTAACAACTGCTTTGCAGAAGAGCTCCAGAGCAGCAACAGCTCCAGAGGTAGCAAGCTAACTTAAAAGCTAGTTAAATCCTCCCTGTTTCAGACAAGCTACTTTGATCCTTTTTCCCTCTACAAGCACCCCATTCTCAACACTCTACTTCCTTTTGTAATACTTAACTGATGAATACAAGCAATCCCAATGCAAGCATCTTAACACATACTCAGCTTGAAGCTTGCTGATTCATTTTCAGACTGAAAAAGGGTCACCATAAAGCTTCCTCATTCTCACCCCACATTTAACTATATACTTCATCAAATTATCTCTATGTAATTCTCATTTGTTACATTATCAGCCTTATAAGCAAGAAGGTTCAAAGAGTTTACAATTGTTCATACCTAACGGAGAAATTCCATACAAAAGAAAAGAAACAGGAGAGCAAAATGGGAGAAAAACTGATACTAACAGCCCTCCCCTTCTTTCCGAGACATTTGAAAACTCTTCTTAGATCAGTTAGAAAGGGAAAAGGATGTTTGAATATGATGAGTAGTCACTGCCTCTCTAGATGAGAGCTGAGACATCCTGGTCCTTAATATCAAATCAAAGAAGTGAGTGAATTCCCTGTTGTCTATGTACAGTAATACCAAACAGTAACTGTGCAGTACTTCATTTGCTCAGACACAGTCAACATCTACAGCATTTGAATACGGGGGACCAGGCACAGAAAAATAGTTCTCTCAACACAGTAACACAATAAAATGAATATAATATTGTTAGTTTTTACTCTAGAAATGTGTTTAGGAATAGCAAAAGAGAACTTAAAAAATATTATCACAAAGTAGACCTTCAAAAAGCAGAGCAAGAGAGGCAATAGACAGACCACCTTGTACCACATGTGTAGATGTTTTGCCTAACCAATCCATCCTAAAATTTAGGTTCTAAACAACAGCCAGAGACCTCAAGTGAGAACGTTCTTACCCGTAACTGAAGTCCTCTGACAGTAAGCCACGGATAGACGTTTCTGGGACATATGGCCTAGTGCACTGGGGTCAAATTCACACTTCAGTTACTAAAATCACTTGCCTTTGAGGGACCACCATTAGGCCTTCACGGAACAAGCCATGGAACAAGATGTGTATATACTTTGTTGTATACTGTCATGGTTTTGGCTGGG
>VZTV01032844.1:0-16236 GCA_013400875.1 Anhinga rufa | reverse complement strand
CAGAAGGTTCCACTTGAATATGACAAAAAACTACTTTACTGTCAGGGTAAGAGAGCAGCTGAGAAGACAAGACAGGGAAATGACGAAGAAGTGGGATGTCTTCTGCACTGTTTATTGTAATACTTGCATTGCTCAGCCCTACCTGAGGAGGAGGTGCTTCTGAGGACTTATAAAATAGAGAGTAATACCTCTAATCCAGACAGGTATAGGCAGGGACTAGGTGTAGGAAGGCATTAGGTCTAGGTTGTTGATTATGGATGTGGAAATGGAAAGAATCTTGCTGCTTCATTTTGAGGTCTCCTGAATAACCTCTCCCTTTATCTTTCTGGAATTCCATTTCCTATCTATAAATCACCTAATTTCCCTATGTTTGCAGTGATACTGTGAGGATAAAATGAAATCTACTATCTGAAACGGCTGTGAAGGGCTCTGATGGTATGTAGTTATCAAAAGTTTCTGAGATACAGGTTATCAGGACAGAGATAATTCTTTATCAAGTTGCGCGTAGCTGATAAGCATTAACAAAATAACTGTTAGACTGTATATGCTCTTCTGAGCAGTTTAAGTGTTTTATTCAGCAGGAGTTTATAAATACATAGTGAAATGATTTTACACTGTTGGCAGTATCTTGCAAACACAACCTAAAGAACCAACACTTAAAATAGAGCTTGACAGTATAATACTGGAGCTGTGTGCTACATAAAGGCTGGGGAAATGCTGGTATTATGCTACCCATGGTTCTATTGAGCTGATTTCTGCATTAGACATCTTCTTAGTATCCCCAACGAGGCAAGATTTTGTTGTCTTTTAAATTTTTTTTTTATTTGTTGAATGCCTGTTTTCACATCACATACTTAAAACACCTTGGGAAGAGAGGTATTATCTTAGATTTATTTTTTTTTCATGTAGAACAAACAAACCCAGGCTATCAAGTAACTGCTTCAAAAGTAAAGGAGGTGACATAGGGGTTTATTACTCAGCAGTTACTGATTCTTTGATTTCATCTAATTAAGTAGGCTCCTTGCTATTGTGGAAGTGAGCTGCTGTTTTCTCCTCACCCTTCAGATAAGACATATATGGTTTAGTTTTAGGTAGTCCTGCAAGGAGCAGGGAATTGGACTCAATGATCTTTATGGGTCCCTTCCAACTCAAGATATTCTATGATTCTATGATTCTATTTTGCTGCCAAAACATCTCTGGTCTGTGAATCAGTTGTGAAGAAAAAGTAAAAAACACATGCCATAACACCAGTCAAGTAACTAATTCCAGTAAAGGAATAGCACAGCTAGTTTACAAGCAAAGCCTGACAGTAGCATAGGAGAACCTAAAACTGGATGTCCAGATCAGAAAAATATGGAAAGGGGAAACTCACAGGTCATATATACCCTGGTTTACAAGCATCTTGTTCCTGAACTGTTGTATGTTGTAGATAATACACAGCAATGCATGGCCAATAAAAACACCATCCTCATCTTGCTCTTTTTTGCTTCAGTGATTTAAGAAGTAAAATCATGAATAGTGCTAGGGATCAAAATGATTACAGCTTAGGAAGAGGTAGATCTTGACTTGCTAAAGAATATAATCAGAAGAGGATATGAACCAGAATGGAATTTTCAGTTCAAGATTAAGAAGTGACTTGCATGAATGGATAGTTCATCATGACTGCTAGAAAATGCTCCAAAATTCTCTTCATTAGAGAGAATAGAGACAGAATTTGAATTTCAGGGTGTAATGTTGTAAATCCAGAGTATGTAACACAAAAATACTAAACTTGCCAAGCTCCTTAAAATGCTAAGTGCTTTGCTTTTTAGTCTGGGTTCCTTTTGTGTATACCTATCTCTATAATCTTTTTTATGGAGAGTATTACAGAACACTGTCATCTTCTGTGACATCTTAAAAAGATGACATTTGGTTTTGCTCAGCAAAATAGTCTTTACAAGTTTTTAATTTTTTTTTCTAGCTTATACCTGTCACTCTAATGAAAAGATGTTGAATTTCTGTATGTGAAGTCCGGCTTAGCAGTAATTTTGATAGTAGACACAAAACCGAAGAATGCACAGGTGATCCTGAAAGGCATCTGAGAGTCCAAATCTTGTGTTGTTCAAATATATCTCACAAACAGAGCACGGTTATATGTGTTGTGTTTCTTTTTAGGGTAGTCTTGCTGCTTTTCTGTTTCTGGCCAAAAAACTTCTTCATCATTCTTTTGTGTTATTCTGACAAGAAAGCAAAGCATCCTTAAAGACCCTGAGATTCCCATCTTACAAAAATCTTTTGTTCCTGAACAATGCTAAATTTGGAAATAAAACCAGACTTAGGACAAAATTACATTTTTCAATTTTTATGGCTGGCTAAAACAGGTGAGACTTCTCATAGCTTAAAGCCTGCCGTGAATTGTCTACTCTGAGCATTGAACGTCTTTATTGCTGAATGAAATGAACTGTAGTGAAACTACTGAAACATTGAGACATGATTTTACTAAAAGAAAGCTGCAAGGATGTGTTAAACCTAAATGAAAAGTTTAAAAAATAACATGCCCATGAGAGTCTCCATAGTCTCTTCTTCATATCGGACAGCCTTCAAGTAGATGCTTGACCACAGTCTGGAGTACAGCAGAGGAGATCCTTGGTGCAGATGATACAACTGCAACACTGGGAACATTTCTGCATGCACCTAATGATAGTCTATTAAAGGCAAGATAGAGCCAATCCTGAGATGGCGTTTTCACAGATGTTACCTTGTTACTAACGTACCTCCTTCTTACTTGTAGGTCTACACAAACCATCTCCTGCTTACTCCTGTTTAAAACAGTCATGGTCTTTGTAGCTGCAATGAACATCAGCAACAAGTCAAGTCAGAAATTAATCTAAAATACAAGTACAGGCCTCTTCATGTCTGTTTCTAACCCTTCAGACACTGTGTGGCATCTTCTTTTAAACTCCTGCACCCCAAACAGTAAAATCATGGACTTCTTCAGAATTGTTAAAATTTTTAAATCTTTTACAACAGGTAAAAAGTGTTAATTAAAGTTTGCATAGCTTAAATCTTTCAACAACTAGGAAGGGTAAGGCTTTTTCTTCATTTATGATTAGTGAAAGTAATTTCCCTTCCCTGTCAAGTAAATTTGATTCCTTTACCTTCATATAGACTGTGAGATAATTTGCTTTTAATGTGTGGAGCTTTTGTTTTGTTTTGTTGTGTGTTGTTTTGTTTTCATTTGTTTTGTTTTCCAGGAGGCTAAAGTTTCATTACTAAGTTAAGGCTGAGAATTTTAAGGGAGCTAGATGGTAAAGCATGTTAAAACTTGGTGGGAACTGTTCATCGATTCTTTGTAGTCCTTTACAGTTCTGAGTGCAACATGTCATGAACACAATTCTGTCCATAGAAATGAGACCACTTGACTACAGCCCGCTGATCTTCAGGACTATATAGTTCTGCAGCATGTATCAGCATACATCCACTGGAGGGCAGCATTGCCCGGTTTTAGTGACATGACTGGACTCGGAATGGCTGACGTGCAGGCGGACATTTGTGGTTTTTGTCTTACAGAAGTGTAAAGCCTGGCAGAAAGCTAGTATAACTGCTAGGCATTATGTTTCAAACCACTGCAGCAAGATTCACATCTATAAAATGCTAACTGTAAAAAGACGTTTATGGAAACTGGTCTGTAAAATTACGTCAGGTGCATTTGTAATGTGAGTGGAGAAACCTGTGAGTGCATTTCTACAGTGCTTTCATTAATAGACTTTCCATAGTTGCTTAGTTTCATGGTACTTAAACATGAGATCTCAGTACAATTAGTTACTATATCTTCAAAACTGTTGTCACAATTGTGAAATAGGTTTGTTTTCTGCTCTCGTTCACATCCCACTCCTTGCCTCCTTGCTGAGAGGTGATGTGTTAAATATGGAGTTTGGCTGATGTTGAATGAAAGTGAAATCTAGTACTTTTCACTTTGGGGAATATTGTCTGAAGAATTCGTTAAATTTCTTCTGAGATACTCTGTGATACAATAGGATGATGACACTCTTCATACAAACACCTTCCTGTCAGTTGGTGGGTAGGTGGCATTTGAGCTCACTAATAGAGCTCAAAGCTTCAGGAAACTTTACTTTCAAACCTATTCCTATTGTACCCTGTGAGTCTATTAATAAATTTTTTATTGCTGTACTACTGTTGATCTGAGTTTATTAAGTAAATCTAATAGGGTCACAGGGAATATCAATTTACAATTTTCAAGTGTAGGTCATATTTCTGAAGATTAATCTCTTTGGAGACAGGTATTATAACCTACACAAATCAATTTTGTAATTTTGATTTTAACTTTTAACTTTAAAATGAAAGCATATTCATTTGAATAGGCTGTAGTAGTATGCTAACATTTGCTCTTAAGCTTTAAAAATTAATAAGTGTATGAATGAGATGTCACTGCATCCTTCCAGGTGGTTCAGTTTAGAAATTGCATTCTAATCCATTAAAATGGTGACTTAAAATTAATTCTAATCTGTGCCCAGAAGAAATGCATTAGCATAGGTGCATGGTCCCTATTGGGTTATAGGTTGATGTCCTGGTTTCAGCTGGGATAGAATTAAGTTTCTTCATAAGTAGCTAATATGGGGCTATGTTTTGGATTTGTGCTGAAGCAGTGGTGATAATGTAGAGATGTTTTAGTTGTTGCTCAGTAGCGCTTACGCTAGTCAAGGACTTTTTCAGCTCCCCATGCTGTGCCGGGTGCACGGGAAGCCGGGAGGGGACACAGTTGGGACAGCTGACCCCAACTGACCAAAGGGATATTCCACACCATATGATGTCATGCTCAGTATATAAAGCTGGGGGAAGAAGAAGGAAGGGGGACATTGGGAGTGATGGCGTTTGTCTTCCCAAGTAACTGTTACGCATGATGGAGCCCTGCTTTCCTGGAGATGGCTGAACACCTGCCTGCCCATGGGGAGCAGTGAATTAATTCCTTGTTTTGCTTTGCTTGCGTGCGCGGCTCTTTCTTTCCCCATTAAACTGTCTTTGTCTCAACCCATGAGTTTCCTCACTTTTACTCTTCTGATTCTCTCCCCCACCCCACCAGGGGGGAGTGAGTGAGCGGCTTCATGGTGCTTGGTTGCTGACTGGGGCTAAATCACGACAGTTGATTATTGGTATGGTAGATGATGTTTTAATAAGTAAACAAACAAATCCCTCTACATTCTTCTGCTTCATTTATGTCAACCTTCCTATACATCCACTTATTTTCTATTTGAAATGACATGTGAGTATCTACTGGTGTCTGCAGGTAGCACCTGTATAAATTAACAAACTAGGGGGTACCCTTGCTAAATAGCTGGAATGAAACATTGTTCTTTCCTTTTCTGTAATCACACCTTTCTTTTTTTGTTGGAAAGATCTTAAATTGCTATACAAAAATCATTTGACCTGCTTGTCAAGAACTACAGGTTAAACCACATTAGCATGTATCAGAGGCAAGAGTGACATTAAAATATATAGATAAAATGACTCTCAAAAGGAATAAAGTCAATGATGGAAACACCTTTAGAACTCTGAATTTTATAAGTATCACTCTTTTGGGTTTTTTTTGTTGTTTTTTTTTTTTTTTGTTTTTAATAATGGTATCTTTCTTGAAACATGATTTAAGGCTAGGGTTAACCACTTCTCAATTACACCACCTTTAGCTGAACCTCCATTCATGGAGCTATCTAAGTGCAAGGATGACTTCCCATGTCTTATCTAAACACAAACACATTTGGATTTATAACTTATATCATCTCTGTATTGATGAGATTAATTTCCTTTTTGACTGCCTGAGATCTGCTCAACCTCCTGTGCAGATGCTTAGAAGTCTTCTGCGGCCAGTCTGGAGCTTTGTTTCATTGAGCTTTGTGTTACTGGTTTGCTTTGGTCTTAACTGTGTGTTGCTGGTGTTCAGTGTAGATTAGATTACATCCCTGGTTTTTGATAGTAGAATCTGTCCTGGGCCATGGCTGGGGATTTATTTTGTCTCAAAGTGAAATAAATATGGCAAAAATATATTGTTTTCCATGTCAATCTTTTAAAGTTGTGTAGCTCTGCAGATAACAGAATGTTACTGTTATTTACAGTATATTTATATAGTTACTGTTCTTTACAGTATATTTGTGTTACAGATATTTTTTTGACTGTTAGATCATTCAAGCTGCCTTCTTTGCTGCTGATCGTTGAGCCATTCCTGCTCTGAGCCCTGCACCCCTGCCCACTCAGGACCTTGTAAATCTTTGGCTAATGTGAACTTTATTATAAGTGCTTTGCTTGTATTATCTACTCAAAGTTCTCATCATTGTCAATAGGGCTGTCTCAACTGAAATATAGTCATACATAATTAGATTTTCTTCCCTATCCATCATAGCATGCATTCTCTCCCTAGTTTTCTTTAGCTTTTTATCAAAATCAGGTATACTGTTTTACGTACAAATGACTAGGAACTGAATTTTTTCCCTCAGTCATAACTGATTTGTTTGAAACAGTGCAATTGGCATGTTGCAAAATTGGAATGGTAATCAGAATAGAACAATAGTGATTGTTCTATATTGTAACTATTCTCTGTTCAAAATAAATCCAAGCTTTCAGACAAAGTATACCTTGAGACAGTATACTTCTCCCCCCCAATTTAGACTTAATCTGCTTTTTCAAGATGAAGGTAACAAAGACTAAAAAGAAATTCCTCTCCAAACCCCAGCCAAATCACTGAGAAAAAGGGAATTTATAATTTCGTACTGAGGGGTGGTTTTGGAGATACTAAACCCACGAATGACAGTATAGGCGCTAGAAGGGGCTCTTCAGGAATCTGAAATATCACCAAGCCTACGAAAGGAATCGCCCCTTTGCTTTCCGTCGTCGTCAGAAACGCGATTCCGCCCGGCGGGCAGCAGGTGACGCCAGCGGCAGGTGCCGCTCCCCCCGCCGCCCGGCCCCCGCCCGCGGCCCCGCCCCGCCCGCGGCCCCGCCGGTAGTATGGTAGTATGACAAGGTCTATCAATTGTAATACAGAATTTACAAATCCCTTTTATTAGATGCTGAAAAAATTGAGATTTTTGGTAGATTTTCTGGCTTACTCCTGTGTAGTTCCTGAACACACCACATTTCTGAATTCTCGAAGCATGTATATTTCTCTGTCAATCTATGAGGTTCTTTACTAACTGTAACTTTTATGAGACATGACGTGGAGGGAAGATGGCATCAAGTGAATATTTCCACATGATTTTTTCCTTCTTCTATGTGTTTTATTGTTCAGAAGTGAATGTTTAAAGTAATGATTTAGATGAAGATAGACAGCTAAGGAAGATGTGCATATTCAGTTAGTTACATTCACTAAATAATCGTGATATTATTAACATTATAGATGAAGCTACTCTGCAACTTAAAATAAAGTGCAGCTGCTTGTGAAGAGTGAGTGTCGACCAGAAAAAAAATCTTAAACTCCTTCTAAAGGCAAGTCCCTGTTCTAGTTCTCTTCAGAAAATTATTACTTCACCCTTTATTACCCTAGTTAAAGGTATATTTTTTCTTGTCAATAAATATAGATGCTTTATATATTGAATACTGAAAAATAATTTAAAATATTCTGTTCTTGCTGCATCTGGTTAGTGCTGAAAGCTTTGAAAAAAATTCCAGACCTAAAAATAACTATTGCTAGGAGGCACTGGAGGGAAATTGCAGGAAAGGTAGAATCAGGTTTTAAGACAGATTCATACTGAATCAGGACCCATTTAGAAATTATGAGTATCTTGAATTTGAATGGTGTTAGTAACATAAACAGAACCAAAGGTGGGTAGTTGAATGAATCTGTGGCCAGCTAAGATGAAGGTGTTAAAATATCACCAGTACTTTGGTGACAATATCCAGATGCTTCTGTTACAGAAAGATTTGCCATTGCTTATCTGAGCTAGTGACATCTGTTTAACCATTATTTGAAGAGAACTTAAAATGCATTGATAAGTAGTTAGCATGTAATTTACTAGATTGCAGAAATACTTATGAACACTAAATGATTCCTTATAGATATGGAACCAGTCTGTTTAAAGAATAACACTGAAGTTATGGTTAAAGAAAGCTGTGGGGAAGAAAAGTTGTTTCTTTCTAAGGAAAGAAGAGGCAGAACAAGTTTGCCTGTTGCATGCTTGTCTTCTGCCTAAAGATACTTTGTGTATTTGCTTAAAGGTACCTTGTGTGTGGCCAGAATTATTTTTCCCCTCTATGCTGTATCGAACAATGGTGGCTTGCAGAACTGCTTGAGGAAGTATGTTCTCTGTGTAGTCCCTAGAGTTTACTAACTCTCGGTCCAATATAATTTAGCTTTGAGCTATAATTGAGCTTTCCAGAATATTGCAAATGCTGCTTGTTTCATAGACTTTGTGGGGAAGGATGAGGATATGTATTTGATACAATTTGAAGATAAAGGTTTTTCTTCTTAAGTTGCCTTTTGCTTGAACTTAACTACTCTCTTCATCTGAATACTTAAGGCTTCCGCTTAACGATGTTTACATTTATTAGGCTTGCTGGATGTATGTGAAGGTGCTGATAATATATTTCTACTGGTGCTCTTGGCTCTACTTATGCTTTAACTGATGGTCCAGTTACTGTTGCAGACATTTCATTAGAGACCTTGCTCAAATATTTAGGTTTTTTGGCTGGCAAATCTCAGGAGTCAAGCTTTTATTTGTATCACTACTTTTCTGAAGGGGAGGAAAAAATGTGATACATTTCTAGGGACAAATGTTACTGTTTACCAATGAATTACAGCTCAATGCAGTTAGAACATTTTTAGTATTAGTCTAGCTGGCATCATGAGAAGTGCTTTTAGAAAAGAATCTAGCAGTCCTTGTATGTAAGATCAAGTGAGTTTCCAGTAGTACTGGAAAGCCCAAGAAAATGTGTGTCTTTTCTTATACTTATATAGGTGTACTTATCTAGCCAGAATTATTTGGCTAATAAGGCACAAAGTGATATGTGGCGGTGTCAAATTCACAGAGACCAAAATGAAAGAAAATATATCCTGCAATGTCTTCAGTGTGTTAGACTCTTGAAATCAGAAATGCTATCGATTCTTTAAATTGGTGTTCTTTTGCTGCATTGAAGTATTGTATTATTTTATTTGGTTTTCCTCAGAGGAGCTTCTAGTATTTTTTTTTTATAGATAGGTGTCTTGTATTAAAGCTGGCTTGTGTAGGGACCATGTTAATTCTTGTACGTTTATATGAGCTAGTGAGCCCAAGCATAATTTTTTAACTTCCTTAGGCAGTTTAGTTTTCATTGAGGAACTGGCTTCCTCTTAAAAATGGAATTAGGATTTTGTTGTCATGGCAACAGATTTCAGTACTTGTTACCCACAACTTATATTTCCTATGTTGCTACAATCCTAGGGCTTATCAGTGTTTTATCCATTGAGTTTTATCCATTGATATTTCTCAGAGGAGAAAAGCAGCTTTCTGCTTTGTGTATATCAAGAATTTAAGCCTTTATTTCTGAAATATAATATATAGTTAAAAGTAGATAAACATATTTAACAAAAGTCAACTTTTATAGTATAGCCTGAGTGTTTTATCTAAAAAAATTGTACGTATTAAAACACAAATATATGCTGTGGATTTCCTTTGTGGTCGAAACCAAGTAGAGTTTAACCACAGAGTTTAGCTGAAATAATGAATTTGTTACTTAAATGGAAGATAATATGGAGAATGGGAGGGAATCATGCTGTACACAAATACTTGAAGTCTGAATGTCATGTTTCCAATTCATAATCAGCAAATTAAAACAGTTTTTTAATTTTCAGAAATCAAAGAAATTTTAAATTCTGTCCTGAATGGGAGGCAAAGGGTAACCAAATCAACAGGTTAGATGCAAGGGGATATTATTATGCATAAAAGCAAAGGAATAAGGAATAAAAAGATAAGCAAGAAAAGGCAAATACCTCAAACTTTGATGCACTAGATAACAAAATGTATTTCTTAGTCTATTGGAAACCCAGACTAGGAAGAACCCATTCACTGCTCCCATAGTTGTCTTAAGAGCAATCTCTGCAGTGAAGACCCAATGTGATGGTGTAGAACTGTAAGATTGCAAGAGTGTTTTATACAATGAGTCTGCACCATATTTATGAAACACTATGTGCTTCAGCTTGCCTAGAGCTGCTCTAACGAATAAATTGTTACCTAAATAAATAAGTAATGGAGTAAAGGGCAATAGGTTTATGCAACAGACCCCATCACTGGAGGATGGACCTAGTACTATTATGGAGAGATCCCTTGCAAACATGCCTCCTTGATGTGATTGAGTTAGAAAGAGTTGTACGTTAATCAGGTATTGAATTTCTAGCCAGGTAGTTTCTTTCCAATGAATATCATACTTGATTGTATTTCTTTTTCTGTAATCTGAAATTAGTGCTGCCTATTGAAATACTACTTTTGTTCTGATATTTAAGAAAACATATTGCTTATGCAATAGCCAGCAAATAAAAGCACGTATCACAGGCCATCTCTTATAGGATTATTTTGTTTCAGGGAGAATTTTCTCCTTTTTCTCTAGCTCTCAACCCTTCTAAAACACCATCTATTATCAGACTTTTACAGAATAAAAAGTAATGTTTCCAAATTCTACATGATGAATACTTCCATACTGTGCAGAGATTTTTCTGAATTACCCATGCATTACATGAATTAAAAAAAGCTCACGTTTAATTACAGTGGTGTAGTGACTTAAATTAACTTTAGGTTTCATCTGTTTGTTTTTGTCTTTATTTTGTGTTGCACCCAACACAAAATTTAACTTTAAAATCTTATCTGTGGTATTGGGCTTTCCATGCCTCATCAGACTTTTGTTGTTGTAGCATACACAATTTGAATAAATTAGTGGAGATAACTGCCAGGATGCTGGGAAAGGATGCCATAAAAATGCCAAAATGATAATTAAAAGCTTTTTTCCCCCAACATTTTTCAATTTAAGAGACTCTAAAATGCCTTTACATTTGATTACTTTTTCCCTATCTACTGATCTTTTAACAAAATTTTCTCCATGCCATTCAGCATTTATGGAAACTGCTGTCACTCTCTCTTCTGGTAAAGCTTTCTAACAGCACCACAGACATATCAGTCATCTGCAGTTTTGGGCTATTTTGTTATTTCACAGAATCAGCACAATGACATGCAACTTTCTTTGATATGCTGATTGAATGCTGCTCTCCCTTCAAGTGGACATAACAGTGTTCTTAACCACCATTTTCCCTTCCCTCTTTCCAGCTTCTGGGAGAAGAATAAAATAGTGATCCAACCTCATGAACAAGGATTTTTTTGCTCTTTAAGATGTAATTTGGAGGAATAAATTAATTCCTTCCACCCTATTAGTAAGGGCATATCTGCATTAAACTTAGACTAACTGTATGTGCAAATTCACAGTCAGCTGCTTTAAGGCCTTTCTGTCACTGACAGGGCCAGCCTTTTCCCCTGCTTCGCATCAGTGTTAACGAGTATGTGGACACACTATGTCTGGAGGGTTCAGTAGTCTGCTGAGACTGAACTGAGCAAAACAAAAGGAAAGGTTTGTTTTCCTGCAGATCAGTACACTGATTTGACTTGCTGCCTGGCTACACAGTCACTATTACTGATGCTAAATAGGGGTGGGGAAAGGAGAATATCTAGCTGGGCTAAACTGAAAAGATAGATATAACCTTTTTAGAGAAGTCAGGTTAGGATAGAGATTCTGTCCCAGCTGAGCAGGAAGCTGTGGTTTGAGCTGATGTGTTTGAGCTAATTTTAATCTTACTGAGTACTAATATCTGGGTAGCCAAAGTAATTCACATTTTAACACATGCTGACTTTCTGCATGTGTTAAGTGAGGGGAATCATTGTACAAGACTTAGAGAAATTTCTTGGCCTGTTTTATCTTATGGTCAACTGATGATAGTTTTGTCCTAACATGCAATGGGTGAGGAGTGAGAGTTGGGTTTTATAAGCGCCCATACTACTACATATCACATTACTAAGTGGTCTACCAGACTGGACATGAGAAAGGGTGTGGGATGTTTAGGCAAAATGGCTCAAGGCAAGGTTTTGGATGACAAACTGGCCCACTCTGGGAAAAAATAAGAGTGGATGAATGCATTCAGTCCAAGTTCTCTCTGTCACAATCCTTTTCCAGCAAGAGTGATTGGAAACCACTCATGGAAGAATATAGAGATAGCAGGCATGTGTGATGCTGCTTCTGAGTAGCCTTCAGCCTATGACCATTTCCTGCTGTACTTAATAGTCCTAAGTAGTTATTCCTTGTCCCTTTGAACCCATAAAGACTTTTTACATCCACCAATATTCTTTATGCTTTTCTGCACTCTAAATCTCTCTCCCTTAATTCCCTCTGAATTTGACCCTCAGTTGATTTGTTTGAAGTTCCATATTTTTGTCCCTAAGTTATCTCTTTTTCAGACAGAAGAGTCCTAGTCTAGTAGGGCAGATCTCATATATAGCTAATCTCTATGTATAGTTACCCTCCTCTGAGCCGTTTTGTGTTTCATTATATTCTTTTTGAGTTGAGGGGAGATATGCATATAGGATTTCAAATTTGGGAGAAATATTAATTTATACCATGACATTGTCTGTTTTGTTCTCTGTTCCTTTCCTAATTAATATTCCTAATCTGTGGCTTGATTTTTGACTGCTACTGAACACTGAGATGGTGATTTCCTGGAACTAGGTGTCATATAGACAAGCTTTTATTCTTAATGGCAGAGGTAATCTTATAGCTTTGATTTTAAATTTAAACTTGGCTTTTTTTCCCATGTTCATGACTCTTTGTTAAACTGCCTTAACTATGTTAAATGCATTTAACTGCACTGAATTTCATCTGCCTTTTTAATGCTGAATCACACAGTCTTATGTGGTTCTCTTCATATGCGTCTAAGCCAAAAAAAGACACACCTCTATTACGCATGAATTGTTATAATGATATTGTCACTAAAAGGAGCTGTAGCAGGGGAAAGACAGATTTTTTTCTTTTAGACTTCCCTGGAACCAGAAGGTAGTTTTGCTGCAGAGAAATTGTATGTATTCATTAATGAGTATGGAGCCATTTAAAGTTCCCAGAGTGTTTAGTGAGAATGACAGTGTTAGCAAAAAGGCTAAAAAGATCCTTATCTCAGCTTCCTCACAAGGGGAGGAGGAGGGGCAGGCACTGATCTCTTCTCTCTGGTGACCAATGACAGGACCCAAGGGAATGGCAGGAAGATGTGTCAGGGGACGTTCAGGTTGGGTATTAGGAAAAGGTTCTTCACCCAGAGGGTGGTGGAGCACTGGAACAGGCTCCCCAGGGAGGTAGTCACAGTGCCAAGCCTGATGCTATTAAAGAAGCATTTGGACAACACCCTCAGATATATGGTGTAAACTTGGGGTTGTCCTGTTCAGGGACAGGAATTGGACTCAATGATTCTTGTAGGTATCTTCCAGCTCAGGACATTCTATGATTCTATGGTTCTGTGATTATGGTTTTTTTCTCTTTTTTTCTAGAAAGATCTAATGCAATGTGAGGTGTATGAAGCTACAGCAAAACTAATAAAAAATGTTATTTAATGAGCAACATAATTCACAGCAAACTTCCTGTTTCTATGCCTACTTGATATACTACAGTGAGCTTTTAGTTAATTTCCTGGTAGAATATGGACTTTTCTTGGTTTGTGGCTTTATAGTTTCAACCCTTAAAAGATTTTGAACCAAATGCTGCTTTTTTAAGTCTCTAGGTAAAAAAGAAATTGGTGCTAGTTGTTAACAATGCTAATTTTCACTGCTGAATCAGGGCCAGGGAGAGAAAGGCATGCACATTATTGCTCCCCAAAAGAAATAAAGTAAAAATGATCACAACCTCTTGTATTGTGTTTGATCTTAAAGGTCATACAGGATAGTTTCCTGTTCCTTGAATTTCAACATTTTGTGCCTAAAATCTAGACATCATTATAAGAATATGACACTCTTTGGAGGTTTGCTATGTTCATCCCAGAAGAGGAAGCTGCCGTTTTTAACTTCCATTTCTATCACTTTCCCTGAAATTCGCTTCAGACATCTAGTTTATCTTGAGATTCTTTTAGAACTCACAGAATCAGAGAAAAAATATCTTGGAAGGATCCTCTCTGTTAGGTGTTGCTGAGTTCAGTAGCATGCTGCTGCTTCATGCCCATTGGCCCAAACAGTAGCAACACTGAGCATGTATTCCCAACAGGCACACAGAAATCACATATACAGTCAACATGCATGCAGGAGGCCACACGGATCATAGACAGAAAACACAGCACTCTTGTAATAAGCATCAGTGGCCTCATCCTGTTCTCCTCTCTGGTGGGTAAACATCTGTTAGTGGTACACACAAGTCTGAATCCCCAAGAACAGACTCAGGTGCTCAGTCTGTCCAGTAGCGTACCCTGCATCTCAGATCTCTCCAACTGCTGGGACCTGGGCATCTGGTCCCCCAGGCTGCAGGCACACTCACAGCTGCTAGTGCAGACTGCCCTTACACATAGCAAAACACACAGATGCACACATTATGCCCTTCCCCTGCATCCTCTAATATGTCCCAAACCAGTAGGCAATAACTCTGCCAAGTGTCTAAGGTTTGTTCCCCAGTGCTCCCTTGGGCATGTACAGATGAGCCTTTTCTCATGTAACCTAACATTTTGGAGTCCCGTAGTCCCAATCTGCTCAAAGTAGATTTAACTTCAAAGTTTGATCATGCTGCTCAGGGCCTTGCTCAATCAAGTGTTGAAAATGCCCAGGGCTGGAGTCCACAATCTCTCTGAGCACCTGTCCCAGCTTTTGACCATCTTCATGGAGAAGAATTTCTTTATTGATGGCAAATTATAATTTTCCTACAATTCCCTTTCACATTGTAGGGATGGTCACTTTGAAGAAAGACCAGAGTCTTACAAATGAGATAATATGGGAAAGAAAAGAAGGAAACAAAGATCAATACTGGTCGCTGATCTTTGATAAGCTCTTTACTGCTACACCAAAAATCCTCAAATATTTATTGCTAACAACTGGTAGTAGTATGCTATTTTGTTGCCCTGAGGAAAGATGCAATTTCCTTTGTGCTTGTAATAAATCATTACATGTCTTATATGATTCAACAGATCTTTGGTATTTAGAGGAATTGCTGTTGATGGACAACAGTGAAAAGCATACAGTAAACTTTTTCTCTGGGTCTCTAGTAAAATGTTTTCCAGTTGGCTCCTTGAAATTCATGCAAATTTTCATAATTAAAAACATGATGTAGATACTGGCATGAGGACTGGCATGCTCTGTAAGTAGCAATATACTTTTGCTGTTCTCAATATGTCTTGATTGATCAATCTCAAGATTCTTCTTGAGACATTTCATAACAAAAGAAAAATGAAAGGTTAAATATAAAGTGGTTAACTTTATACCTTTCTAACTCAAGCTTTCTTGAGTCTTGTCAATAGCTATGTCAAACCACTTAATGGTTTGGAAATTATTTGCAATTTCTTTCTTTTTGGCTCAGTTAGCTAAGACGTAACAGAGATCAATACATATTTAGAATTCCATATATCTACATTTAACCAGGGTTTTCAACCTTTTTTTTCTTAAAAAAAGATTTTTTTGTGAAGTCTTTCAGTGAGCAGGAAGGCCTTGATCAAGTGACCGCTATCGACATCTGTAAAGGAAGCTGTTTTTTTAATAAAATGACACCTCATTTTTCTGTCTAACTGTTAGTGTTTCTCATTTAAGATTCAGGAAGAAGAGCTGTGTTGGCAAGTTTATTGTTTTAGTTGTTAATGACCACTTTTCACTAATCAAAACTTGCCACACATACTGTGAGTAGTGTTACTGAAAAGGACCACCTGTCAAAGGCACTCCAGTGATAGTCATGGTTTTAGCTGGGATAGAGTTAAATTTTCTTCACTGTAGCTGGTATAGTGCTGTGTTTTGGACTTATTATGAAAATAATGTTGATAACACATTGATGTTTCAGTTGTTGCTAGGTAGTGCTTACACTAGTCAAAGACTTTTTCAGCTTCCCATGCTCTGCCAGGTGCAAAAGAAGCCGGGAGGGGAGGCAGCGCAGCCAAGACAGCTGATCCAAACTGGCCAAAGGGATATTCCATATCATATGACGTCATGCCCAGTATATTAACTGGGGGGAGGTGGCTGGGGGAAACAGTGGTCGTGGCTCGCGGACAGGCAGCGTCAGTCGGTGGGTGGT